>JBCJKH010057707.1:0-10921 GCA_039877255.1 Loriculus beryllinus
CATGTCATTTGTTTGATCTGCCTCAGCATAGACGTATATAAAAGATGTATAATGGTTCTGAATTACTTTGACAGATATAGAGCACTAATACTAAATCCTTGAAAAATGCTTTGAGATCTTTATGCAAAATGTACTATCAGCATTACGATTGTTACTAATATACATTAACTAGGACACAGGCTCTTAAGGAAGCACTCCTGTTAAATTTAACTTAATCACAGCACATAAAAATTACTGTCATGAGAATATGTTAGTGGCTGAGTAAGGATTTAGAAATATTTCCAGATTTCTTATGTAAAAGAGTCTGTGCAGGTCTGCTGACTGAAGATTTCTTCCCTTTCACCCACTGTCAGAACCATATTGCATTACTTTCTAGGCCCTTGTTGAGGCAAGCATGTAATCCCCTTTGCCTGAAGCTTAAATGGCAAGAACTTTGTGCATCAGGCCACAGGCTAAATGAATTGAGTTAGGCAAGGTAAGTTTCAGACCTTTCTGGTTGAATCACAAATACTTTTCTATTCTGCTTTAGGTAGGTAATCATGCTTACTATTTACCAGACCAAGCATTAATTAATAGGAGTAAAGAAATGCAGGCACAAATCTGGAGGGTGAACAGTCCCCTTTGAAACCATGGAGAATGACACCTGAATTTGTGGGTGCAGTCCAGAGCATTTCTAAATTCAGGCATTTAGACATCAGTGTCCTGCTACGGTGCTAATGGTGAAACATCTCTATATCTACAGAGCAGGTTTTCATGTCTCTCTTCCCTTCCATATACGTGCAGAAAAATGAATGTAAAGACAGTACATGGGAGATGATTTGTCCATCTTTAGGTAAGCTTCTCTCTCCAGTTCTTGTCTGTTAGCTCCTGTTGTTGCTAACATTCAGCTAATGGTACCCACCCTACCCGCATTTCAACTCAGCCTTTCTCTCAGTCATCCAGTTCTTCTGTAGTGGCTCTCCAGCTGTGCCACTGTTGCTGCTGCTCTTGCTATTTTTCTGTGCTTGCTGCATCTTAAATATTTTTCTCTGTATTTCTGCCCTTGGATTGCCAGTTTTTAGCCTTCTTATATCAGCCCCATTTCTAATCTTTTCTGAAAACTTTGAGACAACAAAATATCTAGTGGTACCCTAATGACTCATAAGCACCATTTGCTGCATGTCCAGATCCTACAGTTCCTCATTTAACATTTGCAGAAGTGCTCAACTTCCACTTGCAGGGCTAAGTAAGCTTGGGCAGAACAAATATATCTCATAAGAGACCAATTTATTCTTTTCCAGAGGTGTTTTCAGTGTGGCATAATCAAATCTTAAAAATTGCTATCCTTAAATAACTCAGAATGAGCATGTTTTGAGGCAGATGTTTTTGCGTTGTTTCATTCTGTCAAGTGCAGTGTAGTCCTGGCTTGTGCTCTCAGCACTTCCCTGGTTTTCCGTGATGACTTTCAGCTACCTATTTACTTGCTCTCTCTGCTGTTACTTACAAAACTGATGTAATACTTCTGAAGGATTTCCAAGAAGATAAGCAAATAAAACACATCTGAAAAGTGCTTTTGAGATGTCAGAATACAAAAGAGTTATCTGAGTCCAGTTTATTACCAAAAATAGTTATCTATAATAGTTCTCATGCTGAACACATGTGACAGGATCTGGTCTTCTGCCTTTTCTGAGGCTGGGGCTGGGGTATTATATCTGTTTGTGGGAGACGTTAGTGCTATTATTTTTCCCACATCAGCTACCCCTAGGAATGCTGAATAACTTTCCCGTTCCAGCCTTGTTTTGCAGCATTGTCTTGTTTAACTGGCTATTGGATGATAAGCCTGATTTCTGAAGCAATTTAGGCATTCAAATCCAACTAATTTAATTGGGAATTAGAAACCTAAGCACCTATAAAAACTGGCCTTAATGACTCTTCAATTTTAGTTAAAAGTGTGTGTATTTAGAGCAGGTGGGTATTATAGAAAGCTGGTATTTTTTCTCAATTTATATAATCTCTTCCATATAATAACTATTAAAATAACCAGATTATTTGCAAGCAGGTAATCATTTTGCAACTGCAAAGGGTTTTGTCTGAGTAAATGTAGGGCACCTTCTTTAGACTTCAGGATTCAGCAATTTTTTTCAGCATTTCTGAGTATGAGAAAAGCTGTTGTAGGGTTTGAGATTTTGTGCAGACCTGGAGCTGATACCAAGATGAAACCTATGAATATGACGTTCCATTACATGCTCCATTTCATTCCACTAACAGCCGGAGAGGGAAGAGCGAAACTTCAGTAGTGAAGGAAAGTATCATTTGCCCTGGTGATTTAGCATCTAAAGGCACAATGAATGTGTACTGAACTACATTTTAGGCATCATCTGTAAGCACTGGATTAATTGCACTTGACTGTCACTAACAGAAAAAATTAGGCCCAGTCTCACATGCACACATACAATTTCTGTAATGATTAGGTCTGATTTCTACTGCTGAAAATCCAGAGTTAACCCAGTGCAGTTAATGGGATTGCTGTGCACTTTATTTGATGAAGAGAAGAGAAAGTCTTTTCCTTATTGGGAATTTTTTTTGTGTCTAAGCACTGCTCTCACTGTCCCTGGATGGTTTAGTTTGGCATCAGCTTGATGCTGAAAGCAAAGATCAGCCAGAGCCAATTTTAGCTGTTTCAGTGCCATAGCCATAAGTCAGCCCATGTTTCCTTGAAAGTTCTTCACACATTTTGATGATGCTGAGCTGAGTTTCAAGCTTGTAACAAATCTTGAAAGCAACTGTTCCCTAGGGCTGAGAATTTCATCACAAGGATTTCACACAGGCCTGCAGACAGGAGAAGAAACAGCCCCCCTGGCAATACAGTTGTATGAGCTACACTAATTTTTGAAGACACCTTGACAAGTAGCTTTCCAAATTCTGCCCTTTGTTCCCAGGTTAAACAATGTGTGTGTCTAATCTCGTCTCCTGCTGTGTTCTAAATAGATTAAGCTGGGCTGCGTTCACTGATATTTCTGCCTTTGGAGCTCAGGCTGCAAGGAAAGCTGTACATAGGTATGAGTAACCTCATCCTGTACTTAGTCTCCAGATCTGACAGTTATCGTCTGATCTCCAGCAGGGCTAATTGCTGGCAAGAGTTTTCTTCATGGACTGGTTGGTTTTTCTGTTGCTGTTGAGGCTCTGAGAAAACTGAGTGCATAAAATGAGACATTAAATGTCATAAAGCGTGCCCAGCACAGAAGAACTGGAGAAAAGATTAATCAGAAATTACTAGGGCACATTTGAAGATGATCCCAGAAGCACATTAACTGGGCGAGGACTTCCTTCACTCAACAGCACAGAAAACAAGTGCAGAAATAATCTGGTATTGTGCTGTTGGAGGGAGGATACATCGTGGAAGAGTCTTGGTCTCTTTCCCATTCAGACATCAGCAAAATTTGAGTTACCTACTTTACACGCTGTCAAGGGTAAAGTGATTTACAGACTTCTAGTTTAAACAATTATTTTTAATCATATACTTTGCCAGAGGTTGATGTCAAGATGGTGTCAGTCATTTAGGGCCATAAGGCGTTCCTTATTTTACAATGGCTGTCCCCAGATTTAGTACTATTTAGCTTTGTCTGGTCAGTCATTTATTTTTTGTTTAGTAAAAGGATTAGGAAAACAACTTGATTGTAAGGCTGAGGTTTTCGGTGTGATTTAAGGTCACTGACCTGGTGTAGTCTAATGGGAGTTGAGCACTCAACTTAAGGTTTCATTGGTAAATATAGGTCAAGAGATGAATTTAAGTGCATGATTAGGGTGAAATCTGAACTACCTCTGGCAAGGTCTGACAGCACCCCAAAAGCAGAAACACTCTCATCCACCAGGCAGCTGCAGTAAGTGTAGAAAATTTTGCTGAATCCTCAGACTTACTACTCAGCTATCACTGCATTTCCCTTCAGATGCAAAGCTTTCTGTTCCTAGTTCTAGTTCTAGTTCTGCAACCTAGTACCTGCAGCGCACAAGTTGGAACTGAGGAGCATGTTTATGTCTTCTGGAATCTTGTCCATTTGCAAACCAGTTTTCTGCTAGCAGATTTTATGGTTGCTTCAGGACTGCCCTGAGTTTTAATGAGCTAAGTCATAACGAGATGATCACTCAGGCAAGGTTTTTTGGAGTTTGGTATATTTTCTCATCCTGGGAACAACCCCAGCTTGGCTCTTCCATCAGAAGCTGACGCTGCAGTCATCAGTCTAGTTATGCGTAAGTGGAAAAGCCTCATATGTTTTCTTTCCTCCTTATAGCAATACAGAAGTGCAGGCAGGCCAAAGAGTATATCTCTAAGGATACCTAGAGGTCCTCCTTGCTCATCAAAGAAAAATAAGGAAAAAACCTGCTGAAAATGATCCCATTCTGCCTGCACTGGTGTCCTTGTTAACCAGAGGGAAACTACTGAGAGTGGTTTTCTTGCAAAGACGTACACCAGTATAAAAGAATGCCAGCTTCCTAAGGAATGGGGCACCACCATGATCTCCCACTGTATACTTGTCTGTTCCACTAAATACTTACATACCTAGCCGTGGCCTTTTGGGAAGTTACATCAGGTGTTTCATTTGTTAGAGTCATGTTTTCCTCTTTCACTTGAAATGTAGCCTGAAATGCAGAAAAGAGCAGTTTCTAATTAAGCTCCTACCTAAATCCATTATAAGCTTCTGAATTCATTGGGACAGGGAGATAAAAGAGTTTTAATGATCTCAATATGTAAATATGGATGTAGAAGTTTGTTTGCAGAGAAGGAGGTTAGAGGCCAGATATCGTGAAACTGAACATAAAGCTGCTTGGTAGAAATTTAATCAGTGCATTAGTTATCATGGATTTTCATAAAAATAAAGTAATAATGCACATTCGTGTTTCAGATCATAAATGTGAAGTGACAGTCCATATGTTAGCCACTGAAATTATATTATAGACCAAAAAACAATAATAGATGAAATTGAAAAACCAGAAGAGAGAGTTGTAATAGAATTGGGCATTGGCATAAATATAAATCATGAAAGGGAGATAGATTTAATGAAAGATATGAAAGCCAGAAACTCAAGGTGTTAAAAAGATCATCTGCTCGTCTGGTAAAAATCCCTAAGGCTACACAACTGTTAGCTGAAACAGCCAGATTTACTAAAAGTAGATGAACTTTAAAATTGCATGAGGAGTAACATATTATAAGGGAACGTGCAGCTGCAGTGCACACAGTCTATTAAGGAGTTGTGCAAAAGAGGAAGAAGCTTACATTGATCCATTGGAAATTTTGTCAGAAGATTTACAAGTAGGTATGGGAATGAGAAAAACTGTTGTAATCCAAAGAGCCTAGATAGCAACATTTACATGCTAGCCAGCTGTAAGTGTCTGGAAGAAAGCACTCTCTGTGAAATGAATTGGCCAGGCTAATTCTGTGGATGTTTTTTTGTACATAAAAAGCAGGTAGGACAGACACAGATGCCGTGTGAGTGATGTCTCCATCTAAGTGTCTGCTAATGTGGCAAGATTTATTTTTGCTTGTGAAAGCCTTTCAGGTTTCACACATATCCATCTATAAGTGCAAAAAACCCTAAAATCTCCCTTGTCTGCACATGTCTGAGGGAAGAAGGCTCAAAGATCCAGATGAAACTGTGCTAAGATCTCCTCTCAGTTTCTGAGGGTGATAGAACAACTCTTTTTTAGTACTCCTTTATGCAAAAAAACCTGTGGAACCAACAACTTTGAAGTGAAGCTTCATCCCAAGCAGTCCTATAGGCATGAATAACTACACACTGAGATTTCGCATCAATCATAGTTCTGCTGGAAATATCACACTTCGTTTTCCTTCTCCCTCCATTATATGGAGTCCTGCTTTTCAAACAAATGAAAAGGATTAGGGAACCTCTTCTTAACTGCTGTATCTCAACCCACTGAAATACACACATACATACACAGAGATTGAGTGAGACACAGCAGGGAAAAGCCCAAGGAGGAACTTAACATACCCTGTAATCAGCTTTTCTTTTTCTATAGCATGATTTTATATGGTGAGGATAATCTTAGCAAGTACCTCATAACATCTTCCTGAGGCAGACAGCCCTTATTGACCTAAGGGGAAATAAGGAATTTAGTAAGTCTCCTGAAAATCTCACAACAGTTAATTCTTGGAGAAGTTCACAAGGCTTTGTGGAGCCTGTTAAGTGCTATACCACACAAAGTGCTCCCTCTTTCCCAGTCTTACTCTCCCTGGGAATGGATGAGTGTCAGTCATCAGATACATGGTAGGTCTTGAAGCTGGGTGCACTGAGTGATGGCACAGTTGGGCTTCCAGCAGGAAATAGGAATAGAGTGACAGGACACCAACGAACCTTGCAATCTGCTGCTTTGAAGCCGCAGTGACAAGTGCATGATTAGCAAGCACAGGGTACCAAATGAGCCCAGTCTGTTCTAAATAAAACATGTAAGGTTACGAGCAGCCAGAATAATGCGCCAGGTTGAGCTCAATCGCAGCAATATTTAGCCCTTGTCATCAGCTGTCTTCTCATCCCACTGGTGAGTATGAGGGATAAAACCAGAGCGAGCTCCTGCCAGCTCGCTGTGCCGAGAGCTTGGCATTAATTATGTACATTTTTCCAAGGAACTTTCCATACAGTTGATCTGTCCAGTTTGTTCACATTGTCTGGAAACCAAGAGGAGAGGGTGCAGCTGCCTGGCTGCTCTAGGTGCCTGTAAGGTGGGCCAGGGCGTGTTTATGCAGGGCACTTGCAGATTAGCATAAGTGAAGCACTAAAGACTGAGTGTATCTGGCACAGCAGCGATACTAAATACATGAGTGTTGCTGGGTTTTGGCCATGAGGTCTTTGTAAAAGAGCAAGCATGGCTGTGAAATGGCAGAGAAGATCTGACAGGCTGCACTGTTTTATCACTTGCATAGCCTGTAAAGAAGTGAAACGCATATCCACCTAACTTGAATTCCTGAAGAGCCTTGTTATAAAAACTGCTCCACTCATCCTCCTGGTGGGTTTCTTAAGCTTAAGAAAAAAAGTCATCTTAGCATCCTGCTAAAAAGTCAGCAGAACAGCTCTGCTCTTCCATGTAGGTCTGTGTGAGGGACTCAAACCTCTAGCACAGTTCACAAATGTAGGCACTTGTTGCCGAACTTAAAAGCACCAGCCTCATGAGATGCACTTTCTTGCAAGCTTTATTCCTCCCATGAGAGCAGTATCTGCAAAGGTAAGTGCTGATGCTTTGCTGGTGCTTTGCTAGTACTTCTGGAAGCACTGCTTTTGGGGGCAGTCAGCATACCCTGGTCTGATGGGTCTGGCCTGATTCTGAGCTTACTTAAACATGAGAGTCAAGAAAGAGGAGTTGGTGCCTCAGCTTTGTTGTATATTTTGAGTGGTCTTAGGCTTGTGGCTGCGTATTTGTGTGATTTGTAGCAGAATGAGACAGTCCAGGACTAAGGCTCTGTCACCTGCCTCTTTCAAATAAATAACAATGACTGTCAAACTCTGCCAATTCCCCTTTCCACTCCCCTGTGTGCTATTTTCAGGAGATCTTTTATTTTAGAGGGTTCATTTCTGCCAGCTCGTGTGTGAGTAACAGCAGGTACTCTTTCAGGGACTAGTGAAGGTGTAACATGTCTCTGAGCACTGCAAGAGCAAGTGAAGCAGCTGCTCGACAATTCTGTTCCATGTTTTCATAAATGTTTCTCTGGAGGTGGATATATCTGTTGAAAGGAGATGCAGGTCAATCCAGGGTACTGCAGAACTTGGTGCAAATCCTGTTGTTCTGAAGTCCCTCGCTTATGCCTTTGAGTTTAAAATCTGTAATGAATTAGACACATGAGTAGTCATCCATCCTTTGTAGTGTAAGCCTGATTTCCAGAGAGGGATTTTCAGCATGAACTAGCAGAACTTGATATCCATATTTGATCATTTGGGACCTCAGCACTGAAGTCCGTCCAGTGTCCAAGCACTGTTATGTGAATTTGGAAGATTTTGCCAACTAATTAGACCATTGTTCAATTACTAGGCCAAATCCGGGTTAAAGATTTAGTCATGGCTTCATCTGTTTTCCTCATCATGTCTTTGCTGCATGTATGCCTGGAGAATGCATGCATGGAGCTGCTCTGCTTCTCTCAAACTGTGCTGGGAGAGACAAGCTGCTGACTGGTACAGTTCTTCCATTAACTTCCATTAACAAAGTTCATCATAGGCTTTAAATAGGAGTTTGCTGGAAGAAATCCAGGCACGGAGTACACAGACCCATGCCTGCTCTTTCCTGTAACTTCTATACCCTAGTGCCTTCATATGAAATGCAGCTTCACAGAGGCTTCTGGATCAGTTATGCAGCTTTGTTATTAACATCATCAGTTCCTAAACACTGAGAATACGCAAGATGTGTCAGTACAACAGGGTTATATACTCTCAGATGGGGTCTCTTCTGTAATCTGGCTATTCTTTCTTCTTTTCTGTTTGAAGGTAGTTCTGAAATCAAAGTTCAGGGCTCACCTTGATTTAACAGTAAACAGATAGATGGTATGGGTGCTTGTCAGATGGAGAGAGTGTGAAAGCATTTGGAAGATCAAAGCAGCATGACTCCCATCAGAGTCAATGGGGAACAAGCAGCTAAAATCTTACAAAATGCTTTCAAATTATCCTCTACCTTTGATTTCCCATCCTTACAGAAACCAGCTCTTGAAATGTTTTATTGAATATGTTTCTCTTGTCATTTCTTTGAAAGTGGAAGGAAGCTTGGAGGAACTGTAGTCTCGGGTTAGCAGCAAGATCAACTGCTTTTCACTTACAGGCCAAATGGCACCTAGGCTGCTCTGCCATGTAACCCCATTAGGTGCAACGGGGCTGACAGGTTGAGAGCTAGAGCACAATTTGGCTTTCTCTTTTGTTATGGTGGGAAAAGCTAAAGTTTTTCTAATCTTATGCTGACCCCGAGTATGTTTTAAGAACTGACTTTGCTTTGCTATTAGCCCCAGGCACATCATAGCCTAAATCTTATGTGTCTGTTCTCTCTGAAAACGTATATACACACACAGAGAAAACTGAAAACCTTCAAAAATCTCATTCTGAGTTGCATCTTAGGAATGGAAAATTTGAACCATGTAGTTCAGTTAGTAAAAACTCAGAAAAGAAATTTTTGATTAGAAGTAATGTATAATGTAATAGCATGTGGTTCTGTCAGGTGTTATACTTGTGAACTCATTGCATCTTACTTAATTTAGTGGAAACTTTATATTCACTTAAACTGCAACTGTCATGAGGGAAAAAAGATTGTCATTTTTCAATCTACTATTTAAATAGAGGTATTACATCAAGTTTAATCATTTATGTTCAGCCTGCATTAATTTCTGCAGTTTGAATGGAGAAAATACTTGTAATGCAAATAAAATAAGTGTGATGACTAGTAATGTGACACTGGGAATTCTCTGAACTGCTTTTGAACTCTGTTGTGGCTCAGAAAAAGTGAGCAGTATACTTATTGCACATAGCAGTGTTAGTAAAGTAATACATATTAAATCTGTCCCCATAGGGAAGGAGGAGAAGTTTCATTAATATGAGCTAAATACCTGGGGTTATTTAAGAGTTTTTTTCTTATCAACTTTGTGAAGCAGAATTAAAACTAAAGTTGACATAGCAGTACTGAATCAAATTAAGAAAAGCCTTTCTGCAGAAGAAATTGCCTAATACTGGCAAATTAGATTACTTAAGCAGTGCAAGAAATTCATAAGAGCAGGTAAAGAACACCTCTTTAAACTTAAACTAATATTGCTAAAGATGAAATACATAGTGACATTGCCTGCCAGAGTAAATGTGGATGTAGCCTTCAAAGAACTGTGGCTTTAATTGCAACAAATCACTTTACAAAATCATATGTTTGTTTTCTTGCGGGAGGGAAAACAAACAAACAAACAAACAAACAAACAAACACCAAAACCAAGCTGAGGCAACTCACAGAATAAAACTCATAAGACCTGGTTCCTAACCCTTCTGTCTACTGGAAACATACTATATGCTGCCAAGAGCACAAAGAGACTACTTCAGAAATATTTTGCATTTTATTCATCAGTACCAGTACTAGCTCTTTGTTTATCACATGTACTGATGCCACAGTGTATAAATATATTGCAACACACGTTTTTTTTCAAGTGATAGTCTAATCATTTCATATAATCTTAAAACACATGCCTAAAGAGGAAAGATAATGTATTTATACATAAAGATTTAAAAGATGCATTTTTAAACACCTAATGAAAATCAGTTTTCTTTTTCCTTTTGAAATAGAAATAACGCCTGAGATGCTGCAAAAGTTAATAAATGAAATACTGACTGAATTTCCGGATTTGAAGACCTAGTGATGTCTTCATCTAGATGACCTGGTTGTTCTGTTGACCATGGAAAAAAAGACATAATGTGGCTCTCAGCTTTGTAAGTTCCTTGCCATTTGATTGCCTCTTGTCCTTTACTTATATACAGGAAAGATTTTATATAACATAGAATCATAGAATCATAGAGTCGTTAGGGTTGGAAAGGACCTTAAGATCATTAAGTTCCAACCCCCCTGCCATAAGCAGGGACACCTCACACCATGCCTCCCAAGGCTTTGTCCAACCTGGCCTTGAACACTGCCAGGGATGAAGCATTCACAACTTCCCTGAGCAACCCATTCCATTGCCTCACCACCCTCACAGTAAAGAATTTTTTCCTTATATTCAGTCTAAACTTTCCCTGTTTAAGCTTTAACCCATTACCCCTTGTCCTATCACTACAGTCCCTAACGAAGAGTCCCTTCCCAGCATCCCTATAGGTCCCCTTCAGATACTGGAAGGCTGCTATGAAACCACCACTCAGCCTTCTCTTCTCCAGGCTAAACAGACCCAGCTTTCTCAGCCTGTCCTCGTATGGGAGATGCTCCAGTCCCCTGA
>JBCJKH010057710.1:0-19953 GCA_039877255.1 Loriculus beryllinus
CCCATCCCTGGCAGTGTTCAAGGCCAGGTTGGACACAGGGGCTTGGAGCAAGCTGCTCCAGTGGAAAGGGTCCCTGCTCTTGGCAGGTGTTGGAGCTGCCTTTAAGCTCTATGGTTCCTGCCACCCCAGTCCACAACCAAGACTTTTGTCTTCAGTTTTTGTGCCCTGCGGAATTCCTGGGAAAATTCCCATTAGGAATTCACCAGCCTTGCAGTTGTGCTTGCATTTCCCGCTGTTAACCATTGCAGAGCCTCTTCTGCGGTATGTGCTGGCATCTAGTGTTGGGTTTGGACATTACTGTCCTGTTTCAGATGCCAAGCGCAGGACTTGGCTCCCGGGACACAATGGCTCTGTCACAGATGTAGGACATTCTGGAGGGAAAAAAGGAAAGAGCTCCTAAATAAATGGCCTGGTTTTCACCAGCTCTGAGAGGCTCCTGTTCCATTAACCTGAATGGGAAATTCTGGAAAAATCAGGCCGCTGACTTCTGCCTTGGAAGTACTTTTGGCTTGCACAGCAAAGGGGGTTTTGCCACTCCAATGGACATTCCCCAACATTATGAACTGCTCTTTATTTTATTTCAATGTGAATTTCAGGTCCTGAAATTAACCCAACAGGAGTCCAAGGTGCAGGGACCCAGAAGAACAACATGGAGATCACCTGGACGGTGAGTTCTTCTGTGCTGCTGGGCCCAGCATCTTACCATCAGGGTCACAGATGCCATGACAGAGAGAACTCAGCATCTCTAGCATGTGTGAGGTACCACACAGAATACCAACACCTTCATGATCAGAAAGGGAATAAAAAGCAGAAGATGCATCTATGAGCGAGGTCATTGTTAGTGCCTAGGAGAAGGTTTGTGATAAAAACAATCATTTGAGCTATGTCAACCAAAGCAAAGATGCTGGATCACAGATGCAGGTCAGGGAGGATGCTCAGGGGGTCTGATTCCTTGAAGCAGTACATGGGGCTCACAGATCAGCCCTTGCTTTTCCTCATGGACCAGCAGGTGTCACCCACAAACCAGCATCTGTAAGGAGGATAGAGACTGCAGTAGCAGCACAGACTGGAACATAAGGCTATGGTCTTGGTCCTGCTTTGGGTCTGGAGGGCAAGGACTTGGGATGTGACTCTCTGGGAACAAATGTATTTGACTTCCTTTGAGATTTGCTGATGGAGTATGAAATGAGAACCAGCGTCTGAACAGAACGTTTCAGAGCTCCACAGCAGTTGTTCAATGCAATTCTTCCTCCTCCTCACTTCCTTTTCCTGTTTTGGTCCGTGAAGCCCCTGAATGCAACCCAAGCTTACGGGCCCAACCTCAGGTACATCGTCCGATGGAGGCGAAGGGACCCCCGGGGGAGCTGGTACAATGAGACAGTGAAGGCGCCCAGGCACGTTGTCTGGAACACCCCCATCTACGTACCCTACGAGATCAAGGTGCAGGCAGAGAATGACTTTGGCAGAGCACCGGAGCCTGATACCTACATCGGCTATTCCGGAGAAGATTGTGAGTACTTCCCAGGCAGAGATTTCTGTGTTCCAGGGCAGGAGCCCACCCAAGCTCAGTGAGCTGGTGCCTGCACCTGGGACGTGTTCATAGCACTGCTTGAATGGGCACAAAAACCCAGTTCCAGGCATGGGAAGAAAGAGGCTTGGCCATTGGATTCTGTCCTAGGTCCTGCCTGCGTGACCCAGGTCACTCAGCATCTCCCACGCTTTCTGGAACACCCAGAGAACAGTTTGGGTTTGGGAGATGGTCCCATTTCCCTTAGGATGAGGACTGGCTGTATTCCAGCTAAATCCCCATTAAATTCCTTGCCCTGACTTCTGTAGAGCACTGAGCTCACCTCCAATGAGAGGTGCTGCCCATGACAAAAAAGGCTTTGGTTCATCCTGGACTGGATTCTTGTGCCTCTCTATAAGGCCCCAGCTTGGGCTCCTGTTTGCAACACACACTGGCTCAGCTTATCCTAAATGTCTCTGCCTGGTCCCACAGAACAGCCAAGGTTGTTTAACTCTTTTCACCTTCTTTCTGGGCTCCTGGCATCACTTTCTGTGCCTGTAGCATCTGAGCTCCTGAACGACTCTCATCCTGCTGGGATAATGTGATTTCCTGACAACAGCTTTAGTTTTAAACATATATATATTAATTTCTTGCATTGCAGCATCAGTGGGGGGTCCCTGGCTGTGTGACTTCAGGAGTACCAAGAAGTAAGGTAGATAAGCCAGGTAACCGTAGAATCCCTGACTCATTTAGGTTGGAAGGGACCTTAAAGCTCATCCAGTTCCAGTTCTCCCCTTCCCATGCTAAAAACCCAACAGTCAGCTTTTAAAGCATGCACATGTCAGTGAGAAAGAGTGCTCGGCAGGGAGGTGATGCTGTTCATGTATCTGCATGGTCATAGGCTCTGCTCACCCCAAATGAGGGCAGCCAGGAGGCTGAGGATGAGCCTGTCACTGTTGTCCTATCAAGGCTGGAAACCCTCAGAAACTGACTTTAAGGAAGGGGGAAAGGAGATGAACATCTCCATGAAAACAGAGCCTGACAATGGAAAGATGATGGGGGGCAGAGGGGCATCTGTCTGCCTGTCTGGTCTTCGGGTACCACTGGTACCTAACGTACACTCTGCTTTATCCCGACCGCTCAGATCCCAAGGCTGCGCCTACGGATGTTAGGATAAGAGTTTTAAACAGCACTGCCATTGCTCTGACCTGGACCCGAGTGCACCTGGACACCATTCAGGGACAGCTCAAGGAGTACAGAGTGAGCAACTCCAAACCCCTCTGTGCTCATCATTAATACAGCTAACCCCCTCACAAGCCACGGCGGCCCCAGAGATGGAGCTGCCTGCAATGGGGATGACAGAAACTGCTCCTCCAGCCATCAAACCCCTCTTAGATGGCTGGGTGCAGACCCAGCTCTGCTCCAGAGCAGCACCAGCAATGAAGGGCTTTGGTTTGGTGCCTGGACAGGCTTGGGGCTGCAGGATCCGAGGTGCTAAAGGCAAGCGGGGCTGCCCTTTTTCGCCCAGAGAGGGATGTGGGTGCTGCACCCATGCAGAAAGGTGTCCCCTGCCTCTAGAGCTGCCCATGGGGTGGCTGTGGGAAGAGCCACCTCTGATAGGTACCAACAAGTTAAGTTTTTGTCATCCCCAAAGTTTCTACATCGTCTTTCATGAACACCAACCCCTGCAAAGCCTAAACCCAGTGGTCGCACTAACTGGCAACTAAAGACAGCTTGGATCCTGTTATGTGGTTTCTTTTAATGGTGAATATTTATTGCTAAAAACCTTAGTGTCTATTTCCAGAGGACAGACCCCATTCAAACAAGCAAAAGTCTGGACAGAACCTCTTGTACCAGAGGTTAAGCCATTACTAAAAGCACGTGTCCTGCAAACAGAGCATTTCAAATCCAATGATGTGCTGGTCACAAAGCAAGCTCCCTGGGTACTGCTTTCCTTTTTCCTGCCTCTGCTCTGTCATTCTGGTCTATTTGCTGAATGAATCTTATTTCTGCAAGAAATAAGATTTACAGCCAGGGTTTCCAATGGGAGACTTCCCAAATGCAGGATCTCCTTTGTGCCTGGACATGACCCACCTCTCCTTGTCCATCACTATGGCGCTACTCTGAGTAGAGAAGGAGAATCACTTGATGCCTAGAGCTTGAGAAGCAGAAAACAGCTCTTTGTAGTCTGAACTGAGTGTTGTTTGACCTTTGGTAAGCTCCTAACCCCGTGCTCAGCCTCTTCCTCGGGTAACACCACTGACCTGCCTTGCCTGGGGGGACGTGGAGCTTCATTAACTCCTCTAAAAGGCTTCTTGCAGCCACGAGATGCTCTTTGCAGAGGCAAAGTTTTGCTCTGCTTTTGTTAATGAAAGAAAAACAACCCAATTGCACTGACATAGGAAAAGCTTCACTTGCCATGCATGTTTCTTGAAGGCCTATTTCTGGAGAGACAGTAGTTTGCTGAAGAACCTGTGGGTCTCCAAAAAACGGCAGTATGTGAGTTTTCCTGGAGACCGAAACCGGGGCATAGTGTCCCGGCTGTTTCCTTACAGCAACTACAAGCTTGAGATGGTTGTAACCAACGGGAGAGGAGATGGGCCACGCAGTGAAGTTAAAGAGTTCCCCACACCAGAAGGAGGTAGGTTCCTTCGGGGAGGGGGGGATGATGTAGGGAGAGGTTTGGGTGGTTCAGCTCCATGGAGAGGTGATGCTGCTGCAGAGATGTGCCAGGGACGAGATTTAGCCGAGCATCTTGTGGGCAGCATCATTATCACATGGCCCTGCTTTTGTCACCACGGGAGAGGTGACATCTCTGCACCTAGAGCCAACTGCTGGCACTCTCAGCCACTCAAAAATGCCCTCCAGGTGCTTTGAACACATCAGCGAGTAGCTCTTAGGTGGAGCAAGAGAGATGTTTCAGCATCACAGCACAGCACTGTGCCCTTGATTTGCTGCCTGACCTGCACATGTCCCCACACCTTCCTGTGCTGCGGGTCTGTGAAGAGGAGGAGCGTATTCATTGTGCTCAGTAAAAGGCAGGCAGATCTTCCCAAGACCTGAGTACTTTTCTCCTGAAAGCCCATCACTGATACCCTGTCAGGCTGTTGAGGCAAGAGCACCTCATTCTTCTGGTCAAAGAGCTTGTGTCAAGGATGAACTTGAGATTTTCATTTCCTTGCTGTCACAAGAGCTATTTATAGGCACACTGATACCTTTTTGTTGGAGCTGCACTTTCCGAGGCTGGTGAGGAATATTCCTATAGCACAGCTGGTTTGGGCACAGAACAACACAAAAAACGCAAGAGGAGGAAAGAGTAGAGGCTGGAAACAAATCCTGTCTCAAGTAACACAAAACACTGTGGTGGTCTTTCTCACCCTCTTCATCCCGTTCCTGCTGCACAAGGAACAGCATCTCTTGTTCCTGTTTTACCATTTTCTAAGGGTTTTCACTTGATCAGCCACCGTTAAGCTTGTCCCAAGAGAAGGGACTGTTTCAATAGGGTGGTTTTGCAGTCAGGGGCATTGGATGGAGCTGCTTTACCTGTGTGCTAGAGGCACACAGACTTTGAGGTACCTGTATGGGTTTGGGGTAGCTGCATGCATACATGGACTGAAATGATTATAGTGGATCAGACTCTTGCAGTAAGGAAACTCTTGATATATTTTTTCCTATACCATAACCTATTTTATTGCCTATCCATTCTATCTATATAACATACACCGATGTTTAGGAAACTGAATGATACTCTGCAAAACTTCTGGTTAAAGAAACAGAAATCACTGATATCTCAGATTAGAGCACCAAGTTCTTTCCTCAGTTAAGGTACCAAAATAATGAGTAAACCAGGAGAATAACTGCATTCAAGAAGGCATAATGCTTTCCTTCCTTTACTAGCTGTGAATAAGCAGTCATAACAGCAGCCAGTCCTCAGGATAAGGACCACTGTATATGCACAGCACCAGCCCCCTGTTCTGGATCTCTAGATGTCAACAACACAGCGATGCTTTGCCATAAGAGAAGCTGCTCTATTCTTTTCCACTGTTCCAACAGATAAATAGATGAAATGTAGATGCTGGGCTGGGTGGGGGCTGTAAATAAGACCAGTAAAGTGTGTGTATGACATAGAGCAGTGGGCCCTGAACTGTGTCATAGCTGTGCTTCACACTGCAGCATCCTTTGCGGGTGCTGGGCGGGCACGGTGCTGCTGGGTTGCATGCAGAGCTGCTCTGCTTTCTGCTCCCTGCACACACGCTGCTGAAAACCCTGGGCTGGTGCATGGTTTCTGGCACAGATTCTTGTTCAGTCGCTCTCTGACCTTTAGTGTGTGATCTGTGTGTGTATCTGTGAGTGTCGAGTGCAGCACTCAGCCTGCCTTGTGTACAGTATTGTAAGGTATGTTCTCTTGTGTGTTTTCTTTCCCTCTCCTTCCTGCTCCCATCCTCCTCCCAAGTGCCCAGCTCCCCCAGGTATTTAAGAATCCGACAGCCAAATCTGGAAAGCATCAATCTGGAGTGGGATCACCCAGAGCATCCCAACGGAATCCTCACAGGATACAGCCTTAGATACCAAGCCTGTACGTTCCATGTGTTATCTTCTTAGTGATAATAATTGAGCCATTAAACATGCTCCTGGCTGCTACTCACCCCCTTCCCTAGCAAAGGAAGGTCTCCATAAGGAGCTGGAGACTTTGACCGTAAGGTGAGGCACAGTGGTGCTGAGGGGACCCTGGAGCAGTGCTGGGCACCTGCAGCACCAGGGAGGGTGGGGGGTGCTCAGCAGTTCACACTCATCAGTGAAGGGAAATAAGCTTGATCTCTGATTTAAAGACCTTCAGGCTCATTCTGAGCAGTTCACATGCTCACAAGGTCCTGGCTGGATAAGGAATGTGCTGGGAGTTCAGAGCCCACAATGCCTGGGGGGGTCCAGCCTCTACAACCCTGAGCGTCCCCTCTAGCAGGTCCCCAGCCCAAAAGCCACCAACTCTGAGCACTGACCGCAGGCTGGCCCTGGGGGTGAAGGTGATGCGGGAGCTCATGCAGGGTGCTCTGCACCAAGGCTGAAGCTGCCACCGCCTGCCTTTCCTCCCCAGTTAACGGATCCAAAACAGGACGAACCCTGGTAGAGAACTTGTCTCCCAACCAGACAAAGTTCACCCTGCAGAGGACAGACCCCATCTCGCGCTATCGCTTCTTCCTGCGTGCACGGACCCAGGTGGGAGAAGGAGAAACCCTGGTGGAGGAGTCCCCAGCCCTGCTGAATGAAGGTAGGTGCAGCAGCACCAGCTCCTGGCTTTGCTGAGGAGGGAGGGGGTGATGGCACCTGTGTGAGGCAGAAACTGCAGGTCAGAGGATGCAGGTCACAGAGCAACTGGTACAAGAGAGCAGCTGGTGCTCAGCTGCATTCTACTGCAGAGACAGATAGAGAAATGGATGGATAGATGGATGGATGGATGGATGGATGGATAGATAGATAGATAGATAGATAGATAGATAGATAGATGGATGGATGGATGGGTAGAAAGGCAGACAGGATCAAACACTGCAGCAGTAACGAACGCTACTGAGGTGACTGGGGATACTGTTCTTTGCTCCAGGGAGCTACCTTGCTGCCTCCCAAGCAGTCGGTGCTCCTCATGTGCCCAGGAGCACGAGGGCATCCTGCTCTGCCTATGCTAAAGGTGAAGCTCCAAGCTACAGCCTCTGCATGAGCTAAATAAAGGGCAGATGTGATTGATTGTGACGTGGCTCGAAGGGGGTGCAGCAGTTGCATCCTCCAGGGCAGGGGCTCCAGGGCCACCTCCCGGCCACCCCATAGTCAGCAGCTGCCCTGACCCTCCAAAGCAAAGCCCCAGCTCCAGGTTCATAATCAAATCAAATGCCCATTGTGGGACATTCATCAAACTAAGTGAAAGTTCAGGAGCCCTGAGGGAGCAGCAGGAGACAAAAGCTTTCTCTTTCCTCTCCTTAGCATTTGCTAAGAGATCTATGATTTGGTTAGTGCCCTGATGTAATGGGGTTTTTGTCTCTCTTCCATCTCCCCCTCCCCAGCTAATGGCTCTGAGTAGGAAAAGTCATTCCTCCTCATGACCCAGTGGAAATAAAATGCTTCCTGACACCTTTTAGGTGGGCTCCAGCACTGCTCACTGCAGTGATAGGATGGGAGATGGGGCTGCTTATGCTATGGGGGGAGAAATCAGCTAAGTTACACCCTGGCAAACATGAGAGAGGGCACAACATTGCAACAGGGAACAGAATGAAGGTAGAAGTTGGTGGTGCTGGTAGTGGAAAGTTGTAGTTGTTTCAGATCCATTTGCTTTACTGGATTTGTTTCTATATGCTGAGAACAGCACAGACAATAATACCATAACCAACCTTGCTGCACTGATTGGTATCAGGAAATGGCAGGTAAGGTAAGGTTCCTTGCCAGGCATGTACCATTAGCAGCTCCAAATTCCCACTTGGATATGAAGCTACCTGCTGGAAAGCTACGCAAAAGACAAGCTTGGAATGTAAAAAAAGCAGCAGATTAAGACAACTGAACCCATTAGTGCCTTCAGAGGTTGTTTTCTGCTTGCCAGACTCATTCACTTGAGTTTAAACGCAATGCTCTGATGTTGTGCACCACGGGCTCCAACCCACACAGGGCAGGACGAGCACTGATGTTAGAAACACACCAGCAAAGCACTGACGGGAAATTCAGAGGGTCACAAACGGCCCTTAGTGGATTAGTGGAGCTGGTGTGTGTCTCAAGAGGTGATCTCCATCGCCAAGGGGACATCCCTGCTCTCTGCCCGCTGCAAACAGCTCAGATGCACAAGTAGGGTTGTACCTACTGCATTTATCCCTTCTCTCACGAGTCTGGTGCCTGTGTGCAAGTGGTCCCTGAGTCTCTTGTTGGTGTGTTCTGGTTGTCTTTATATGTTCCTCTGTTTTCTCTTCCCTTCTCTTCTATGCTGCTCTCTTCGCATTCCCCTTTCTCTCTTGGCGCTGTCCTCTGAAGCCACACCAACCCCAGGTACCGTACCAGCGGAGGAGGTAACAGGCATGGGGCAAGGCTTGCTCGGGGTGCTGGCAGTTAAGCATGCACTCCATTAACCCTTTCAATGGGAAGATGAAGTGGCAGGAGGCTAAATTGGGCTAAATATGAGACGACAGCAGGTAAAAGCAAAGCCCCGAAGGCAGAAAGGGACAAGGGCAGGCTCCGCAGGGGGGGTCTGCAGAGATCAAAATATCTCTGAATGGGGCTTAACAGCCTCCCAGCTGCCTAATGACAGCCACAGCCACCGAACACTGCAGCTGCCACCGATGATGAGCAAAAATGAGAGTTGAGATGCCCTATTAAACAGGTTTTTCATCCCAGGTCTGCACAAAGCCCTCTGCCTTTTGAAGCCTCAGCATCCCCACCCTATTTCCCAGCCAGCTCTGACTCGGTGGTGCCCATCCTGCACCCAGGCTCTGTCCTGCAGGATTTAAGCTGATTTAAGCTGGAAACCAGCTCATGGTTGCTTCTGGAGCTGCTGCCTCCCTTGGCTGCATAGGTCTGTGTAGCAGTGAGTGGGCACCACGAGCCACGCATCTCCTCATGGCTCTTTTAGGGCTTTTTGTACAGGAGAACCCTTTTATTCCCAGATGCCCATTGAAAGGGTTAAGGACAATGTTTGTGCCGCAACTGTGCATGTCTGCATGCGAGGCTATTGCTGGCTTTGCCCTCGACTGCGTGTTCCTACAGCAGAGAGAACCCTTTTCTTGTAACAGGGGCAGCATCTCCACTGCATCCAAGGACCCTCAAACCCCCACTTGCACCCAGTGTCAACCCTGCAAAACCCAAAGCAGAACTGCTGGTTGCCCAAAGGACGGCCGCCTCTTACAAAAGCTGCAGATGAGACTTCCCCCTCCACCTCCAACACAACCTTTGAGCCAGTGTTTCAGGACCAGGGCCCCTTTGAGCCCTGTGAGCAAAACGTGCCCCTAAATGCTTTTGGTCTGGAGCATCAGCACTTGCTGGCCCCGCACCAAGGGCTCTGTAAAAAGTCCTGCTTTGCCTTGGCTGGACACAGCCCTGGGGCTTCCCATGGGAGAAAAGCTTTTTAGGGAAGGCTCTTCCCAAGTGATGCAAGTGCAGGCCCTGCTCTCTGCACCCACAGGTTTTGCTTTCCTACCTCATAGATGTTTCTCCTCCTTTTATTTTGTTGCAGTGATGTCTCTCTACCCACTATTATTTTGCATTTCCTTTTCCTTTCTGAACAGATGCCAATCTTTTTCTTGCTGTATTTTTTCTCTTCCTAAAAAGAAGTAAAGGGGGTAACAGATTGGTCTGCTTTGGGTGGTGGGAAACTGCACACAGACGTCACATTTAGCTTAGAGGATCTCTGTCCTAGGAGTCTAGGATGGCTCTTTTGCTGCTATAGCTCCTACTTCAGCCAGGGTTTAGCTTGTCCACAAGAATCCAGCTTTTCTTTGAGGATCAGGATCACCTTCTAAAGTACCTTTCCATTGCTGAAGCTGGAAAATGCAATGTGATCTCTTTACCCTCCCAGCCTCATCTCATTTCAATTTCTTCCACCACTGGAAGCTAGGTGAACTATTTGCCATTTAAAGGATAATTCAATGACAAAGCCCACTGCTCCCTCTGTATTTTACCTTCTGATAGGAGAAATAATAAGGAGCAAAGATAGGCCAGAGCTGGAAGAAGTCCTGCCTGGAGTAATAGGTCATTGAGTGCTAACTCAGCCGTGTTCACAGCTCCTCACTGTGCTGGGCTCCAGCAAGAGGAGCCAAGGCAGTGTGAGCCATGGTGAGACCCAGCACACATCTTTGTCCTGCTCTTAAGCAGGGTCTCATCTCTTTAGTTGTGAGAGCTGTTCGTCCCAAGAGGCTGTTTCTCTTCCCCACAAGGACAGGGTTCAAGTGAAACACAGCCTGACCTTCCTCGGAGCATCCCTCTCTGCTCAGTGACCTAGATTTTTGTGGATCTTTATGGATTCACAGTGAAAGTTGTCTTAAACTGCAGGAAAACGCTCTTTGCCATGGGCTGCTGGCGCTAAGAATAAGAACAAGGCCTTTTTCTCAGGAGTAACCTCACATAGACAGGGTCAGAGTGGCTTTGGATGTGTATGAGAAACTGGACCGGCCTGATGAAATCAAAGTGAAGTGCAAGGACTTTCCTGTAGGAAAGGCTTTATGTTTTCTGAAGCCAGACCTGGGCAAAGGGAAAGGTGATAAAGGAAAAGGGAGGTCATCTAAAAAGGGCTCTCATTTAGAGTATGGGTGAGAAAGAAATCAAAACTGGATCCTAGATTACCCATGTGTACGGAAAAACTTCATCAGAGACTATAATGATCGTTGGTCTTAGACTTTAAGGAAAAAAGATTAACTTTTCTCTGTTCCCTTCTTGTCCCTCCATAATTAGGAACTGGAGGAGAAAGATCCTATTGTTCATTTTAGAAACAGCAGTGGAACAGCGAGAACTGCTGACCCCTCTCTTTCAGAGGCTGCTCAATTGCTCCTTTCTATTCTTGACTTTCTTGGAGCTATCATCAGATTTGGGACACTTTAGGGTAAAGGCTTCACAATTCCCTTCTGTTGTTAAAAGCTGGGAGAGGTCGAGAAGAAACAACAGGAAAATCTCTGCAAATGTCTTTGGCTGCTGATCAAAACGCATGAAAAATTCATCCCATTTCTCCAAGCCTAATTATTTTGTAGACACACCCAATGGGAAGCTCTTCCTACAGCCCAATAACACATTAAAAGCACCTTTAAATAATTAAATAGACATATGGCTGTGTGGTGTTTCCTGTATTCTGCACCAAACCCCATGCAGCCACTCTCTGCAATGCTGGAGCAGGACTCGAGCCCCACTTTCAGTACCCCCCTTTTTGCTTTTAGGAGTCTTTCACACAGGTTTTATTCCACACAGCATTTTGGGCTCCTTTTTCCTGGCCATTCCTGGCCAGAGGAGCCAGGCTGCAGCAAGGAGCTCGGTCCTCCTGCTGCAAGCATCTCCCTCATTACTTAAGCTATTAATGAGCGCTGCCTCCCTGGTCCATTATAGCCACCCATCTCCTCTGCTCCGCGGTCTCCACTACCTGAGAGGGTAATAATGCATCTTGCAGATGGAAAAAGCATCTTAGCAGAGACGGAGCCTCCTAATGAGCTGGATGCTTCTTGAGATGGTTCCAGGAAGATGGGCCTGGCTTCGGTGGGAGCAAGAGAAGGGAAACTGCTGGTGCTGGCTTTTGCTTTGGGGATGCTGGGTGTAGTGGGGTGATTTCAAGCCTGTTTCCAGCATTTGGGAAACGGGCAAAGTCCCTCTTCTACATCACCTCTGGCTTTCAGAGACGGGAGACTGCTTTCCCCCCTCCATCATACAAACAGTAGAATCCCAGAGGGAAGAGCTTCTGCCTCAGAGCTCATCTCAGTCTCCCCTCTGGCAGGTTAAAGCCATTCCCCTTGGTCTGTCCCTGCAGGCCCTTGTCCAAAGCCCCTCTGCAGGTTTCCTGTAGCCTCTTTAGGCACTGGAAGGCTCAGTCCTGTATTTACACTTGAGGCAAATGCTATCAGAGCTCTCACCAGAGCGCCACGTTAGGAATGGTGCCCTGCAAGGCTCAGACATGCTAACCCTGAGGAAGAATTGCAGGAGGATGTGTGTGAGGGCTGGGTTTCACTGCTGTGCTGGCAATGCTTGGCCCCCCATCCCTGTCCCCCCGTGCTGCTGGCAGCACTGATCTGTGGCTGTAATGAGCCCTGGCAGGGTGGGCAGCGAGGGGGGACCCCAGCACCCCAGGGAAGAGCTGGGGTTCCCCATGGCAGGGGGCCCTTTTCTTTGGGGCTCTCTGATCTCTGCCGAGGCCGCCTTCATCTGCTCCCAGGCTGGAACCGGCTCTCATTAGGGGCTGGCTTTCAAAGCCTAGAAAATGCCCCTTATCTTCTCTCCCCCAAATCTCCCAGCTGAGCTTCTCCCCCTCATACATTTCACATTGAAACACAAATGAGGCTGTAGCTTTGAATCCCGGGGCAGCTTAAGACTAAATCCCCCCCGTGGCTGCGGGAGCCCTGCCCGGCTGTAAAGTCACCTTCCTCCATCCCACAGCATCCTCTCCTCTCTGAACTATTGCTTCCCAGACTGCCCCGATCCCACTTTTTCCCTGCTCCTTGTCCTTCTGGGATCATTTTTACCCCCAGTGCCATCACCCCCTCCTCGATCTCACCCAGGGACCTGCTCAGGAGCGAGCTGGCATCATTATTCCTGTTATATTGTGATATCCCTGCCCTTGGGGATCGCTTCCATTAGTGCTGGGGTAGTCTGAGCAAATCCTGCCAGCCAGAGCTGAGCAGCACAGCACAGCCTGATGCTGAATGGGCAGCATCCAGGAGGGTCTTGGCACTGCAGATTCACCTGCGTGTGTATATCTGCATGTAATACATAAAGATGGTGCCCTACACAAGAGACAGCAAAGCTTTGCCTTATCCCAGATAATCTCTTCCCATCTAAGGGCTAGAGGAGCATTAAAGCTGAAGCTCTCCTTCTGCTAAAGCCATTACAGCAGTGCTAGGTGATCCAGACAGTCCTCAAAGGGAGATGCATGATGCAGAGACAGGCCTGGGAGCTGGGGAGGGGAGGTGTACAAGGTTTCCCACCAGCTCCTGCCTTTCAGCAAGTTACTTTGTGCCTTCTTCAGTCTTATTTTCGTTAAAGGGGAGCCAGGCATTCCTGAGGGAAATGCTGAGACTGCAATAGCTAATAACCAGTGTCCACGATGCTGCCTGTGTCCATTGCAAACCTATGGAGGAGCTGCAGCTTAATCAGGGTAATGGTGGCATTAACCTGGTGACACCAATCTCTTAACCTCTATGAATCAGCAAAGATGGATAGCAATATTCTCAACCCAAGAAAGGCTTTTGTAACTTATAAACCCAGGGCACAGCAAAGCCCTTCATCAGGAGCCAGGTGATGGAGACCAGAGAATCCCAAACTGGTTTGTGTTGGAATGGTCCTTAAAGCTCCTCCAGTGATGAGCTGGAAAGGTGCAAACCCTGAGGACAAAGCCATGCCATTTCCCATGGGAACAGGTCCTCTCCCTGTCCCCAGCCCCTTGCCTGGCCATGCAAGGCGGGTACTCTCTTTGGGTGGCTGCACTGCTGCATGAGGCTGGCTGGATGCTGTGTGGGGCACACCTTGGGGTGGGCTGGTGGGTTTGGGATGTGCTGGTACCCATGGAGATGGGCTGAGTGACCTACTGCTCTGCTCTGCTGCTGAATATCCGAGGGAGCTGAGGTCTCAGGGCTTGGCTCTCACTGGCAAGAAAGAAAGCACTATTTTAGTTCTTGGAGACCTTTTAAAGTGCTTTCCCAGAGCTATTTGTGTTCGTGGGTGATGTTTCCAATAGCTGGGTTCATTTGCCTAACAGGGATTTGTAATCCCTCGATGTCCAGTCAAAGTAAATATAACTGAATGCAAGCATGGCAGGGTAAATCTCTGCTCATTTGCCTCAGGCAGTTCAAGCAGCATTTCAGCTGCATTCTCAGACCCAAGCCATTGCAGTTTGCTTTGGTGGTGGTCAGGACCCTCTCGACCCCACAAAGTGCACATTGAGCCCTTTGCTCAGCACAGCTGAGATGTGGATGGGGGCTATTTAGAAAACAAGTTGCTCAGACTTTCCCCTTGGACAATTTGGGATGCATCAATCCCTTCATCCTAACTCATATGTAAATTGTGAGGGGTGGGGATGGCAAAGTACCATCCATCACTCACCAACGAGCAAAAAGCCACCTTAATGCTCAGCCTGCTCCGTCACAGGCTGCAGGATGAGAAGAGCCAGCAAGTGAATGGCTGAGAAGCTGCAGGCTGAGCTGGCAGCTCAAAAAAACACTGGAGGTGTAGTTCAGAGGCTGCTGAATTAATGGGATTGTGGCAGGCCTGGCCCGTGACAAAAGGGATTATTATGTTTTCTTAAGAGATAAATCCTATTTCTTATTGCAGGGAGCTCTGAGTGCTCTCAGTGCCAGCTCTGTGCTGGGGGATGATGGAGCAAGGACAGCTTGTCCTGTGCCTGCCCCAGATACCCTTCACATCCCCCCTTCCATCCTTCCATTCTATTTAAGACCCGGGTATTGGGGAGCACTGGCAGCAGAGCAAAGGCAGAAGAGAAGCAGGTCCTTCAGCCCTGGGAAAGGGATCAAGCGGAGGGTGCACAGGGGCAGCCCCTCTTTGCCCCAGCATCATTCCCTGCCTGTGGCTGTCTCCGCATGGGGATGGGGATGGAACAAGCGGGTCAGGCTCGTGTTTCCCGGTGCTGTTGCTGCCTCCCACCATTGTCCCTGCTCTGTGCTGCTCTGCTCCCTTTGCGTGCCGCATGTCCAGCCTTGGGGATGGCGAATGCAAGCCCGAGGTGCCACCACCTCTAAAAAGCCAGTGTTTCCCTCTCCCAGCTGCAACTGGGGTGCCTCCAACTACAGTCGGTCTAACCAGTACTACAACCACCCCAACTACTACCACTACTACCGACACAACTACCACCACTACCGACACAACTACCACCACTACCGACACAACTACTACCACTACCGACACAACTACCACCACCACCACTACAGCCGCCACCATCGCCGCAAGCACTACAGCAGCTACAGAGAGGGCTCCGGCAGCCACCACAAAGCAGGAGTTGGGTACTGCGCTTTCCTTTTCCTCTAACCCCTCTAACTCTACTGGGACCTTCCCTGCATCCTGCTCAGAGCCAGGATTAATAACGGGCACAGGGGAAAGTTAAGGCATTCCACACTCTGGGAATGGCTTCGTGTGGAGATGGAGGTGGCTCAGGCTTGGGGATTCAGGTGCACAAGTGGCTCCTGGCTATCTGGGGGTGTCTGTGCCACCCTCTTGGTCTAGTCGCAGGGTTAACACAGCTCTCCCTGGGGTGCCGTGGTGCTGAACTAGCATCAGTTCTTGGGAAGGAGGTGTAAGACCCTACGAAAGCTCTCTAAAGTATTATCTCATGTCTTTCTGACATTAAAAGGGGGTTCTGCTACTATTATAGAAGATGTCACTTCAAATTTAGCCCACCAACTGTTAGCTAAGAGACCTGTCATCACTTATATGAGTCTTTTGGTTTATGCTCCTGCTCTTTGTGATGGAATCTAACCATAGCCCACGGGAGAGCTGGGGAAGTCTGAAGTTCCTGCACGCAGGTGTGCACCAGGTCAAGACAAACTCCTCGTGCAATCAGCTAGGGATGAGGTGCTCAAATTCTGCTTTGGTGAAGGCATATCCCCCAGGATCTGTGTTTTACTGATAGAGTAAAACCGTGTTTTACTGATAGAGCTGTATCCCACTGCGCCTTGGTTTGAAAACACTGCTATAATGCGATCTACACTTACTAAACAATTATGGGAAGCTATAGTCAGGTTAGTCAGAAATAACTCAAGCTAGCAGGAAAAGGGTCTGCAGTAGAAAGAATACAGCTGCATGGCTGGAGAGAATACACTCAGAGGTGCAAAAGCTACAGAAACCTTTGTAACTCTTCATTACAAGGGAAAGGAGAGAGTAGCAATAATTGAGGATCAAAGTTGACACCCATTTAACTCAGGAATTGGATTATTCAAGCAGCTCAGTCCCATTTCTTTACATTCTTGCATAAGATTAGCTCAGGACAGTTAAACCCCCACCAAAACCATGTGCTGAGAGGTCCTGCCTCCACCTGATGTTCTGCAACTCAGAGGCACATTCCCTGCTCTGTGCTCATTCAGGCTCAGCCCCGACCCAAGGAACATGAATTTGGCACCTCCCCAGCCAGTGAAACCATTCCCTGGGTGCTGAGCCACAACAAAACCACCTTAAAAACTGGTGGAAGACAGACAGAGGAGCTTCATCACTAGAGATGAGGTCCTGGCGACTGCTCCCACGACACAGTCGCTATGCAGTGACTATGCAGGGAAGCATTGCTAACTGGAAACAGGCAAGCCAGTGGTGAGGTGCACGCTGCTGCAGAGCACAAGAGGAGCCACCCATGTCCCCAACCACCCTGGGGACACAGGGGAAGAGGCTGAGCTGTAATGCAGGCAGACAGAGCAAGTGTGTGGCAGCACAGGTTGTGCTTGCAAGAGGGATTCTAGGTCAAGTTCCCAAGCTAGGATGCCCTAAAAGCCACAGCACCGGGGACTGCAGTTATTGATCTGTCTTTTGTCAACCCAAATCCTCAGCTGCACCCTGGAGTAAATAACAGCAATAAAAGCAAGGTGCGACTTATCTGGTGCCACTTACACAAACACACATTAAACCAGTGCATCAGCTCCAGTGACTAGAAACGAAGTTCATCCGCTCTCCAAAGCAACGTCGACAATCCTTAACTTCAAAATCAGAAACGAGTGACTTCATTGCCCCACTGGCTGTCTCTAGACCCAGGAACACGACCATGTTCTCTCCCAGTCTTTCCTCCTCTGTTGTGCACTCATGCACGTGTCCGTTTGGACATGAGTTTAGTCAAGAGATTTCCCTGCAGACAAAACCCTCAGGGATGTGCCACAGAAGCCTTCAGACTCCAAAGATGAGCTGAGGGCTTTTAACTTGAACACCAACACACAATGAGCTTCTGCTAACAAACCTCCCCCAAAGGTTTAAAGTGAGGGATCTTGGAAGGAACTAGAAAGAACTAGATGATCTTAAGGTCCTTTCCAACCCTAACTATTCTATGATTCTATGATTCTAATATATCCTTAGGGACTTACTTAACTCGTAGCTTAAGACCAAAGCATTAACTTCAGGCACGATTCTGTAAGGTTTTACTAACACCAGATGCTAGATGGGGTCTCATTCGTGTATAATCCAAAATACTAACTCCTCTTCTAACCTGTCCACCAGCCACCAATGGATCGTCCATATGGGACATAAGAGCTATGGCTAATAGTAACTGGGCAAACATCACCTGGAGCCACAATTACTCTGCAGGAACTGACTTTGTGGTTAAGTATATCACCAGTAAGCATCAGATCGCGTGGGGACTCTACAGGGTGGCGACGCCAGTAGAGATCCTGCCAGCTCCCGTGGTTGCAACCTTGATGAAGGTGTGGAATGATGCTCTGTGGCCATGTGAAGGATGGGAAAGGGAAGGCAGGTCATGGTCCTGGCTTTTGAGAGGGCACCAGAGATAACCCTGGTGATCTATAACTGATTCCCCATCCTTGCACTGACTGCCACAAGAGAGGGCTGTATGTGGTCACACCTTAAAGAGCCTGAAAACATAAATACATATAAATATGAAAGAAGACAAACCTTTAAACAAGTGAAATCTATCTAAATTGAAGAGCAGTTTGCAATGGCTTTGAAAATGGGCTTCTTGAACCTGGAGCTGGCAGAATCCTCTATCATCCCAAACCTCCCGTCGTATCGGATATCATTGTCTCTTAACATTGTAAGGCTACATCCTTAGTGTGGAAACTCAAAGCTGGTATCTGCTTTTAGTACTTGCTTAGAAAGACGTTTACATGTTGTTGGTTGGTTATTGGTGGGGGGGGGTTTATAGATAGGCAGTTACGACTACTGCTTATCGCTGACTTTATTTCCCAGCCATTTCAGCCCTCACATTATTTAGACCAGTCTTAAATCAGCATTTATGAATCAAGTAGGTGTAATCATTGAGAGCAAACCACTTCTGGCCATTTACAAGATCACTTAAAAGATGACCTTGATTTCTCCTTGAAAGAGTTTCTAACACACAGCCAGTGGCTGGCCTTGCTCTGCAGCCTGCAGGGCTTTGGTAGCAGCACCGGCTCAGCCTTCCCAAATTCAGGATTCACATCAGCTTCCCAAGCCCTAAATACCAAATATCCAAGCTCCCAAAGCACCCACCACCACCTCTGGGTCTTCCCCATCACTGGGAAGCACAAAGCAGGGGCAATGCCTTCCCAGAGCTGGGTCTGGGATCATGATGGGCTACAGCAGCAGCAGTGGATTAGGATACCCTTATCAGGATCTGGATGAGAGGGAGGTAATCAGGGACATTCCAGCCCTTTCTAGTGTCACTTGAAGCAGGCAGCACATTTTCGGCCCCAAAACCACCCTTCTCCTTCCCCACAGCACGAGAGGTGTGCACCTCCAGAGCCACAGACCAAAGCCCCACTTCCAGCTCGCTTAGAATCCAGTGGATTAATGCCCAGCATCAAATTCATCAGCAAATGATTCCTGACACAGTGTAAAGAACAGCTCATCCCTGGATAGAGCCTGGCAGCAATCACCCCATAAGCTGAAGGGCTCAGCTCCTCTAGCCCCCAAAAGCAGCAGCCTGCTAGCAGGGGTGAGCAGTCCCAATCTCTAGCTCATCCAAAGCCTCCTTAAGCTACCAGCAAAACCAGTGCCCAGGTCCCACTCCCAAAAGCACAAGAACTGGCTCCTTTACTGAGTCCTGCAGCATCTCCATCCAGCTGAGCAGGACCAGGCAAAGGCCACATTTTGAGATAAATTCCCAGCTACCCAGACCTGAGGCTGGGCAGACAAAGGCTCCACCAGGGCTTAAAAGTAAAGAGAGACTTGGATAGCTACCGGTCTGTCTTCCTACTAGGGCAAGCAGGGATGCAGCAAAACCCACTCCATATTCCCGCCTCACTGAGCTCCTTCTCAGTGAGTAATGATCACAGAGCCCTTAACAGCTCCTTGCCCACCCAGCTGGGTTATTGCTGCTCAGTGGCCAGGGACAGTGCAATGCTTTGCCTGCAGTGCCAACACGGGAATCTCTCCGCTCCTCCTGCGGCTGGGTTTGATGTGCGGTTTCTGTTTCTCAGGTAACAACACAGAGAAATCTATCCCTGTTAAAGCTCAGACCCCTTCCTCTGTGCAGCTGGCGAATCTGACGCCGGGAATGATGTACAAGCTGTGGGTGTTCCCCATATGGTCTAGCCCCAGCGAACACTCGTACATAACCTTTACCACCAGCTCAGGTGAGACGGGCTTCAGCGCTTCCGAGGCATGTCACATCCATCACCACCAACGTCATTCGCGTGGTGGCGGGAGGTGGTTTGACCATGACTGCATGGAACAGCCCTCATCCAACCCCCAGCGGCCCCCTCCCCATCTCTGCCTTAATGAAAGAGCCACCCCAGCATCACCAGGAGGTTGCTCTGCGGTGAATGGAGGTGGAGAGCCCCAGAAAGGGATGGGGATCCCTTTGAAGGAGGGGGGAGAACTCCTGTTGCCAGTGGCTCTGCTTGAAGCCCTGCCACTGTGCCTGCACTTCCACACACGCGTTGCTACTCATGGTGATGGTGGTGCTTTGACCCTGGAGAACGTGCACATGGCTGACCCCAGGTTATGGCAGAGGGGCAAGTGGGGAGAGCCTGGTGATGGGACAGAGGTGAGGGGCAGGACTGGGAGGGAGAACAGTGTGTTTGCAGACCGCCTCAGTCCTAGTCATGTATAACTTGGGTTTCCCATCCTCCAGGTACCTTTTGTATGCAAGG
>JBCJKH010057711.1:17388-46298 GCA_039877255.1 Loriculus beryllinus
AAGAGCTTCTGCCTAAGAGCTCAGCTCAGTCTCCCCTGTTCTGGCAGGTTCAAGCCATTCCCCTTGACCTGGCCCTATTTACTCTTATAACATAAAAGAGCGGGAGGGTGTGGAAGAGCACAAGGAGGACATCTGCGTCACCTCCTCTAAGCCATGTTAGACAACAGATTTGCACTGAGGCGAAGTGTTTTCCTCAGTGTCTTTTTCTCTCCAATCCCTGAGTTAGATAGATGACTAACTCAATCCAATGTTTCAACTTGTAACTTGGGTCAGACATCACTGGAAAAAGAATGGATGAGGAGAAGAAAAGCTCTATGAGACAGTGGCATTGCCTGGATCAAAAAGCAGATTGCCATATTAAAGCTAGAAGCCAGGTTCTCTTATTCCTTGTTCAGTGTCCTATGCACTAGATTACACTGCTCCCCTTGTTGACTCCTTGGTGTAACTTGGTGAAGTCAATGGAGTCGTGCTCTCCCGCTTCTTCCTTTCCCTGTAGGCATGAATCAGAGTCCAAGCCCTTGGCTCCAGGATGCATCCGTGACGATGAGGTAAGTTTCCAGTCTTAGGCACTGACAGAGACGAGCTGGGAAGAATTTGTCTCTATGTGGCTGGAGAATGACTGTGTCCTCCCATAAGGGAGCAAAACTGGAAGCCAGAAAAGGATTGCCTCTTGGCAGCGGCATGGAAGTTCAGCATTACAGTAGCAAAAGGTCAGGATGCAGTGCAAAAGCGGCTAATCCTGCCACAGCAGGGGAAAGGCTTTATATGGGACGTCCCTCGCCTTTTCTCAGGAGAAAAGACTTTCAGAACACCCCGGTGGAAGAAGCCAGAAGTGGGAGATTCTTGGCATTATCTTGAAACCCCTCAAGGGAATTCTCTCAAAGCAGAGAGCTGGCTAGAGCCTCCTGCTGTTACAAATACCATCTAAGCAACCTCGGGCTGACCTTCGTTGGTCAGTGACACTTTCTTTCTCAGAAACCCACAGTCCTAAAAAAGAAGGAGCCGCTTTTCCCCTTCCCTCCCTTCCATCACCCTCTCCTGCTTGAGCACCAAGCCAGAAATGACAATCTCTCGACCTTCCAAGAAAACAAGGCAGAGCCACCTAGCGCGGAACAATAGGGAATGATGAAGACACAGCCACAATAGCTGACTGTGGTTAACCTCAGAGGCTGCAGTCAAACCCAAGGAAATTACAGAAAACCCTTAAACAAATACAATGGCCACGACTGTTTTCTCCCCAGGGGACCCATAAATAGAAGCTAGTGCTCCCGGGGAGGGAGGAGGGTGGCCACTGTTTGTTCTTCTGTGGTTCAGTGTAGGCTAAAGTGGAGATTAGGCTACGAAATCGAAGGCAGCGAGCAAGCAGGCAGTAATGGATTTTGGCACTGATTCTTACATGAGCTGCATAAATCCAGAGCAGAAAAATGCTGCGCTCCTGCAAGGTTCTGCGAGGCTTGCATGGACTTGCTTGAGCCTCTCTGAGTGTGGATTCAACTCACCTTGAGCCAAGGGTCAGTGACTTTAAAGGTTTTTCTATCTCCATTCCTTTCCATTTCAGAGCTGAAATCCAGGTGATGCCTAAGCTGGGCCGTGGTCTGAAGTGAATACTCTGTATGGGACTATCAGGATGTTGTGGTTCTGTGTGCTTCAGGCCAGTGATGATCTCTCTGTCTCTCTATATATTATGAGACCTGGTTCCTCACAGGGCATCTGGATGATACTTGTAGTGCTGATAACAGAGAGCAGTATAGCTAAAAGAAAGGTCAGGGCTGGAGCTGACGTCAGATGGATCCATCTCCTTTATTTCCAAACGTTATGGATGCTGCTACCCAGGAAGTTCTGGGCATCTTTTATACAGAAAGTGTTTGATAGAGACTGCAGTTGCAGTCAGTGGTACCTTTCCTTCTGGCCAATCTGCAGCACTATTTTGTATCATTGGTTATTGTTGCTGTGAATTGTTGTATTTATAAGAAAAGGAGGATGCGACAGAAGTTACCTGTGCCTCTTTACATTGCAGAGAAGTGGTTAATCATCTCACTGGGGTCGTAAGAGGAAACTGGCCAGACCAACTTGGAGCCCAAGGCATTTCTGAGCCCTCACTTTAGCTTGAGTGTAGTCAGTTGAGGTATCCTGCACAGGGAAACGTGTCATTTTAAAGAGCCTGGATGCACAGAAGGAAAAGAGTGACCCAACAAGTGGTTCCTTAAACAGAAGATGGTTGTTAGAGGAAAGAAAGACAGATTATGCACCTTAGGCACTGCCATCAAGTTATCTCAAGCTGTGATTGCCTGTTGGCTGTGGCCCAGCCCCATGAACCTTGGCCCACCCTCCTCCAGTGCAAGCAGTTACCAAGGCAATAACAACCCTTACTTTTGCTCCTTGCAAGCCTGAATTCTACAAGGCAAATTCCTCTGCATTGGGTGGTGTGGAACTGGATGGGCAGGTCCTAGCTGGCTTTTGCTGAGCTTTCTGCTTTCATATCTCCCTTCCTAGAAGGTATAGGTCAAAACCAGAAGAGGTGAGAATTGCTCATCAGCTTTAGCTGGGAGTTGAGAAGAGCTCAGCTACAATTAATTACTTAATGTGGGAAATGATCAGCTTTTTTTTAAAAGAAATTTAAGAGGATAGCAGCTGTGTAGGGTTTTTTGAGCCTGGGAGATGTGAGGCAGAGGTGGTGTGGTGGCAGAGCAGCTGAAGGTAGGAGCTGAGGTTTTGTGCTTGTTTTTTACCCCACAATGTGAAGGATTAGGAAGATGAGTAACTTGTTCTTGTCTTTTCTCTTGAGAAGGTTGAAATATTTGCTATAAGTTGCACTCTTTTCTTTGACATGGTGTAAACTGCAAATTTGAACCCTGGAAAACTTGGGTTCTCAGTGGCTTTGGGATCTGGACTTTGTCCCTTTTGTTTCTTGTAAAAGAAACTTGAAATAGTCCTGATGACCTTTTTGAGTGTTTTTATGGAAAATCTTGATTTGTTGAAAGAAGGACTTCTTTGTGGACATCCTGCTGATGAATTTATACCACCTAGAGGGAGGTATTTGGTCCAGGATGAAGCTGGTTCTTATAGTCAGATTAGCCAGCATTTGGCATACTAGTCATAAGGGTTCATCTTCCATGTGTGATTCACGCAGTGCAGAAGGTTACAATTGCTCTCATATCTCATATAAGCTCTCTAATAACTGACCTATTTGTCCTTCTTCCTTCCTGTCCCCATACTTATGAAAGCTTCCAAAGGACATATAATAGTGGGATAATGTGATCTCCAAGTCATGGACAAGGAAAACATTTCCTGCTTAACTAAGCTTTGTAAATAATTCTGCTTGGCTTCGTGCTTTCTCTTTGGTTAGTCTTAGTTCTGAATCATCTAGGGGAGGAACAAACTAATGTTTGGCCTGGGATCTCCAAGGCCACATTAATCTGGATGAGTGATGTAAAGTTCAGCTTTCTGATTCACCCATTGTTCACAAGGTCATGATTAAGCCTTGCAAATGTCGCTTATCTTGAGGTCCCTCTGGAGGTGAATCATGACCTCTTGTCTATAACCTTGCTCCAAAGACAGCTTTTGCTAAGGAGCAAGTAGCAAGCACCTTTGGTTTCCCATAACAAAATGCACAGCTTAAGCAAAAGCATCTATAGTGAGGTAACTCCATGGCACTTGGCTGGTATCCCACTGCTGATCCATCCCTGATCCTCTAGGTGGGTTATGATTTCAGGACAAGCTGTAGCTCTGCAGCAAAGTAAAACAGCCTTCAGAATCCATTAGGAAAAGTTAAGGCTTGTTTCTGTGTCTGTTGTGGACCTCTGTCAATATTGAAGAGATGCTTAATCAATCAAACAGAAGTGACTTCTTCACCTCTTGCCATGACTGGAGTATTAAGTGTACACTACAAACATACACTATGCATACAATTACACAATGTGTAATTGTTGCTGTAGACACTTGACAGTGTGAAGCAGGGAATTAAGCTAACTGGAGATCTCCAGTGAGGCTTGAAAAAGCTGGAAATGTGATGGTGTGAGATGGGAAAAGTTGTGGAGTATCTGAGGAGGGTTCTAAAAAAGTTGATGAATGCCTGCAGATGTGCTGGGGGTTGAGGGGAGGATGTATTTGGGGTAATGGAAAAAACACACCTGAGTCTAATGGACATGAGCACTCTAGTCTGGGGACCCCTTAACCACCTAGATTCTTCTCAACCTCTCTATCTACTGCTAAAACATTTCAGCTTTTGTCCTGTGTCTCTTGGAAGTGGTGGGATGTACAGGCAATTCCATTGTTCAGTACCTGGAAACCCTAGGCCTAGGAAGGAAGATGGGTGCCTGAAGGTTTGTGTCAAAAAGCTGGCTGGCCACAAGGATTTATCCCACTACAGCTGGTGCTTTAAAGGCAGAAAAAGGAATTTCCTTGGGATAGCTAAAGACTTTCAACTTTCCCAGGTTAATGTGAGAGATGATGCAGTGGATTTGTGTTCCCAAGAATCCATTTGTCTTTAGGGACCTGAGAAGTGCTCTCCACTTTCTAGAGGACTTTTGGCACTGTTGGGATACTCAAGAGAGACCTACTGGGAAGGTGGCTTTTGTAATATCAGTCTTGGATAGAGGAAATGCTGTTTTGTTTCCTTTTAAGCCTAAAGTTCAGGAAAGGTGTTTTTCTCCCCTTTATCTGCTTAGAGAAAGTCTCTTCTGAGACACTTTATAGTCTGTGTGTGCATGAATATAATGGGCCCTGAGCTCAGCCAGAATTTGGGTGAAGCAGAAGCCCTAATCCACAGAAAAGAGAGTCCGGGAAAGATATCCAAGCCAGTATAATAAAACCAGACTGCTGTCTGATTCTGTGCATGGCACGTCTTCCTACCTCTGGCTTCTTGAATGGTAAATGCTGGAATAAGTGTGAACATGATGCTGAATGCCTGAAGCACTTATAAATGCCCAGGCTGCAGCAGGTAGAAGTGTTTATGGCTGTGGGAGATATTTATGGCTCTATTACATCCTCTGTTATTTTGGCCTCATTGACTTCTTACAAAATCTTTAATGAAGGTTTATATTTTATACTTTCCCCCCTGGCTTGTGCTTGCTTGTAAGGAAGTGTGATGGCAGCAGGTGAAAGTACAAAAGGTCCTGCCAAGTAAGCCTGGGAAATGCTTGTGGTGGCAGGATGGTGCATCAGCAGAGCAGAGGGCTCCTGATTCTCAGCCTTGTTTCTTAGGAAGCCCCAATTTTCCTCTGCAGCTTACTAAAATGCAGTCAGATGCAGATGCATGTTCATACCCTGAGCCAGCTGCGTGCCTGCCCGTAACCTGCAGTTCAAGCTCAGTGCCATGTGGATCTGCATTTTGCCTTTGGGTGAGAGTGACTATGAGCCTTCAAACCCCACTGATTCGGGGAAAGGATGGAATTAGTGTTTGCACCAGGATGTGAATGCTGGCTTGCTTGCTGTTGTTGTCTAAGTCGATGCCATATATATCTATCTATTTATATATATTTATCTCTATCCAGCCCACACCAGCTGGCAAGTACTGGCAGTCCTATCATTCTGAGAAGGCTGGTTGACTTTTCTCCATGTATGAAAACATGGACTTGGTCTTTCCAGAGCATTTTATTTAACTTGCCAGGAATTCAGGGGGATGCTCTGTAGCTACAGTAAGTTTGGAAGATGCTGTCTTTGAGGAAGGAGGGGGATACAGTTTGTACCAGTTACATGAGCTCTAGTTGTCATCCTTGTTGCGGTCTTTACATGTATCTGACCAAATCCAGCAAAGCATGTGATGGAAAAGCTGCTTTAAATAAACCAAGACAACTCCAATGCAGTGAAAACCTACAGTGTGCTGCACAGTATAGTTTTGACTGTATATGGAAGTGTTTCTGGGTTGTTATCCTATGGTTTTGGTTCTCCTTAACAGGACAGGCATTGCCTTGTAGCAAAGGTGTTGGGCTGGGACTCTGAGCTAGTTATGCTCAATTCTTCTCTGTCTTTGTGTTTAGTTTTCCCCACTTACAAAAACAACAGGTGTCCCTTTCTACTTCCAGTAGATGCTCTGAGCATGAATTCCTTCAGGCCATCTCAGTACTAGGTGTGAAAGATGTCTGAGGTCACTTGGAGAAAAGAAGACATAAGGAATACATCTCTCTAGGTTTATTAAAGCTGCTGTCCTCTCCTGTGGGTCCAGGACTAGCATCTATCAATCACAGACGTGGCCTGGCCTTTGGACATCAGGGCTTTATTTTATTTGCTACTGCTGCAGAAAGACACATCCATAGGCAGAACTTCCCAGGAGACATTGACCCCGTTCTGCTCCATGGTGGGAACAGGACAAACCCTTTCAGAAGGTGACAAAGTGCAGAGGCACGTGCAATGCGGGCCAAAGGGCCCTGAGCTGCCTCTTGGCTCATTCACGATGACATGAACTCTTCCCAATTTGTAAACTCCGGGAGGGTCAAAAGTTGAAGAGCTTTTCTCTTTTGTTTGCCACCTACATCGCCCTGTTCGGAGGAGCGCTTGTGGGAATCCTCCCTGGAGGTGCACACCAGGAAAGACAGGCTGTATTGTTCTGGCTCCCGACTCAAAACCAACACAGCTGACATGCATTGCTGCATGGTTCACCAGCTCTGAAAGGAGGGGAAGAAGCTGGTGACTTAATCCTTCCAGCGCCTGCCTTTCATCCTTTAGAAGAGCCGGATATTTTTGCTTCTTGTCATGGTTGTAGGCAAACTGAGTGCAGAGGTTCCTTTTGGAGGGTGCAGCCCCACACCTACAAAACTGATAGCCAAAGGGCATGTCTATGCTGCTGGTGTAGGCAGACCTGAACTGCCTCTTCTCTTGTGTGAGCTTCGAGTTAGGAGAATGGAGTGTGCAGTGCTGAGTCTGGCTGTGTTAGCCTGGATTTGTGCTTTACAATCCCTGCTGAATCCCTGAGATGCTTTACCTGAGGTTAGCAAAATCTGGCTAAAAGCTTAACCCACTTTGGGTGAGTCCACATGGCCTAAGTCCAGCATCAAATGGACTTAGAATCATAGAATAGTTTGGGTTGGAAGAGACCTTCAAAGGTCATCTAGTCCAACCCCATTGCAGTGAGACATCTTCAACTAGACAGGGACATCTTCAAATAGAACAGGTTGCTTAGAGGTGCGGGGCCTTATTAGGCTGTTATTTCTGTAATAGGAAGGAGCAAAAGGCTTGGACATCTGATGCAGAAAGCAAGTAGCTTTTCAGAAGGCACACAGGCTCCAGAACTTTGGCATAAAGTTGAGCAGCACTGGGTTGCTCTTCAGTGCTTTGCTAGACATCATGTGTGTCCTCAAGCGAGACCTGAGGCAAAGTTTGCTGTTATCCTGCCCTGTCCTTCCACCAGCAGAAACATCAGCTGCACCCTTCTGTGGACAAGGATACCCACAAGCACAGGCTGGTCTCAACCTGTGCTCCTGTAACAGCACGCTCTGAGCTGGAGCCTCCACCCTCCTGTCCGGCTGTTGTCACCCAATGAGACGTGCAGGGCTGTGGACTCTTCCTCGGGGCAGGGATTACCCAGACTAAGGAGTGTTTCTTCTCATTCTGAATCTGTTTTATCACGTCCCAATCCTGGCTGTAACTTCAAGCAGCTCAGCCTTCATCTGCTAGAGGGAGGTGTGACTTTTAGTGGCCACTGTTTTCTCTGGAGGCACTTGGAGGTTTTAATGAAGATGCTGTGAATCCCCTGAAAAGACACTTCACAGCCTGACCAAAGCTTCTCTTTACCCTTTCCAGACTTCCAAAATTATGCTAAAAATGTGGAGTGTCAGCACCACCTACGTTTCCATCATTTCCTGACACTGTCTGTGCAGTGCAAACTACTGGGATGTAGCTCCCAGGTGAAGGTATCACAATTTCTCCTGTAGGAAATGGAAGGCAGGTGTGTTTAAGTTTGGTTTTTGACCTTGAGCATTTTAACTGATTAAAGTAAAACTTCAGAGCTGTACTAGATAAGGGGGGCCACTTCAAACTCAGATGTTGACAACCCCAAAGTAGGCATGGACAGTGTTTTCCATCATAAGTTACCAGTTCAGTGTCTTTTGTGTTTCTTTTTACCTTTCTGCACCTTTATCTTAGGGAAAATATTGCCTTTCCCCCCACCTTGGCTTTTTTCTTTCATCTTCTGTTACCTTGCAGCATCTCTCAAGTACTCAGTGGTTTGGTAATTGTGCTAACGGCCTTGGTGGCTTCATAGCATTTATCTTTTCTAGCACAACTAAGGAACAGTATTTTGCAAGCGTCTCCTTGGCTGTTTTATCTCTAGCCAGCTTCCTAATTTCACTTCTAAATTAGACACTCTTGCTTGGTAGAAGGGGGTATTTTTTCAAAGAAGCTTATGTAAACTCTTTCGAGGCTGTGTTAATTGTATTTACTTCTGTAATTAATGGGCTCACTCCTGTTTTGAATGATTCCTGCCCTGCTAGTAAAAGCTTCACATTCCTTTTAGCCACTTCTCTGCTGATGAACACGAAAGTGAAATGACTTCATGTTTGTGAAAACTTCTTCCTGTCAACTTTATCCTCCTTTTCTTTTTCTTCATTTGGGGAAAGCTGGATATCTTTGAGAGGGTTTCTATGAAACCGAACACATCCCTTCACATTCCTGGCATATTTCCTTTTCAAGAGTTAGGGTATTATGTCTACATAAAGTCACCTACTTCACAGGTGGATTTTAGGCGTCATATAAAGACTAACTTTTTTGTTCTGCAAATACTTCTGTAATAACCTCACTTGTTATCCTCTGTCAATCTGGTCTTTACTGTGGAGACAGCAGAGCACTCACGGGATGCTGTAGAGCATTCTTCTTAATCCTGATCTGGTGTTGACCTTCATTCCAACCTTGGGCAAAGCAGTTGTCCACTTGGCCTCTCTGCTCTTTGTTTCCTGACTGTTTAGATGCTAAGAAGTCCATTGATGATGCTGGGAGAGTCTTTTCCTAAGCAATGAGGATTGGAACTAGATGATCTTTAGGTCCTTTCCAACCCTAACTGTTGTATGCTTCTATGTTGCAGAGTACTTTACTGGAGAAATGTGTAGACTTTGTCAGTGAAACCAAAATAGTGAGCTAGGCCGAGATCCCTTCTGTTCTATGATTCTATGAATTAATGGCAGCAGTATGACCTGAGGATTTTATCAGCATCCAGTATCCTGAATTCATGTACTTTGAGAATGGATAGTAAAAAAACTTCACTGTCTTTCACACTTGGAATCTGCTCTTTTCCACTATCTAGGGGTTTTTGCTTGGAGCTCATGGATCACAGCTTTGCTTTGTATCCTCAAAGGAAGCTATTATTGCTGTGATTGGACCCAAAATGTGTGGGGAGATACCTACTTGGCAACTGGTAGACAGTTGAAATTCTTTAGTTTGACTGGGCCAGGAAATAAAAAGGAAAACTTGTTTAAATTAACCCAAAGTGTGATCTACAAGGTTCCAATCTGAAACAAAACTTTTAAGTTCCATTTCAGATTCCCTGAGCAAATGCAATGCAGACTTTCCATCCCAGCTGCCACATAGTCAGGTAAACAATAAAGAGCAGCTATTTCCACTTTCATGGTTTTATAACTAAGGAACTTTTCTGTTTGTGGGAGAAAAGTGATTTTCCCCACATCCTAAGATATTAGGCTATAGGCAATATGGAAGCTTTTAATTCTGTTAATTTTTCCCCAGAAAATGTATCTGGCCTAATGGCTTTGAATGGACTTCCTAAATAAGGCGCTGCTTGTGGAAAAATTCACCACACTGGAAGGCAGATCCCACTTTTCTGTCACTAGCACAGTAACAGAAGGAGGAGTGAGTAGGTTGCAGTGAGGTGGGGGTCGGTCTCTTCTGGTAAGGCAAGAGGAACCGGCCTCAAGCTGCACCAGGGGAGGTTTAGATAGAGATGAAGAATAATTCTTTCCCCAGAGGGTGCTCAGGCCTTAGAACAGGCTGCCCAGGGCAGGGCTGGAGTTGCCATCCATGGAAGTGTTTAAAAGACCTGTAGATGTCATGCTCAGGGACATGAGTTAGTGGTGGCCTTGGCAATCCTGGGGTAACAGTTGGATTTGATAATCTTAGAAGTCTTTTCCAACCAAGTTGATTCTATGATTTTATTAGTGGTCAAATCAAATAGATCCATTTCTTAAGGATTTGGGGAACTAGACCTGGAAACACCTATTCTCTAACCAGTTGACTTGTGGGTAACTATTGCTTGTGCTTCTTTGTCAGTGCTCGTCTTGCTAGACTTGGATGAGAGTTTGACCTTGGTCACCTATCAGTGGGTCTTGCAGGAGACTTGCTTTCTGAACTTCGTACTTACCTACTCATCACCAAAGCACATCTCAGTGGCTTAGATGGGGAATCTTATCTGGTTAGATCTTCTGGGAGTAACACTATGGCGTAGGCAGGGGTGAGAATGTCCCCCACACACCTGCTGCTGGAGCCAAGTTGGAGTATTGAATTTGGCATGGCAAAATCTGAATGGTGCTCATTTTTGTTGGGACTTGTTGAGAGGCAGTTCGGGCTGAACTGGAATCCCATCCCAGGCTCCTTGTGCTGGCTGCCAAGATTTGCCATCGTAAACAAGTTGCACAACCTAAGACACTTTTGGTAGATAAAGTGGGATTCCTGTTGTCCTTTATGTTGCCCTTACCTTGAGGTGCTGAGAAACAGATCCTGTTATTCTCTCTGCACAAGAGACATGCTAAGACTGTTTCTTGTGTTAATATTAAATATTCCAGAAGAAAAGCTCTGTAAAGATGTGAAAAGTTCAACTATTGCCTCATCTGAGCAATTTCCTTCCAAATCAAGGGCTGTGCAAGAGTAGCCAGATTCAGGTATTTAGATATGGTTACTCATAAAAGGTGGGGAATGGGGGGAGGCGGAGGAGGAAGAATGGATCACAGAATGAAACCTTCATTTGCAGAAGTCACTCGAGTGAGCTGCCAGGTTTCTGACTCATTCTCCTCAATGGATTTAGTCTGCAGTGGCACAGACTTCTGCAGTTCCTGCAGATGCACTGGGAGTAGTGTGGGAGCTGGGTGCCCACAGAGAGTTTGCACAGCACGAGGACAAACTGTCCCTTTGTCACCAACTTAAACCTTTCCCACCACAAATAAATTCTGCCTCTTGCTTCAAGATTTTTCCTTTACCTGGTCCATGAGCTCTTCAGGACTCGCTCCAGCAGCAACGGGTAGCTGCATATGCTGTGCTCACCCAGGGGACAACTCAGGGCATGCATTTGCTATGGCCTTCTCTCAGCCACTGCTTTTCAGTGTATGTAAGGTAAACACCAAATTAGAGATGAATTAATTCGTATACCAAACATTAGTATCTGAATTAATATGAATCTGCCTCACTATGAGCCAGATATAGCTGGGGCAAACATGTGAATTGGCAATACTTGTAATTCAAAGTTGCTTTGTCTGCATGGTACAAGCTTATGTAGAGAGGTCTCATCTCTGACCTGGGTGGATCTCTCTTAACAAGACCTCCCAGATCAGGCAGCCTGGCACTCCAGGTGCTGAGCTTTAACATCCTGTGCAGACATGCTTTGTCCTGCATACCTAAGAGCAACCCCAAGCCTTTATTTCATCCCCAGGGCTTGACTAAACTCTTCAAAACCAATCTCTGTAATTCATGGCATAGCAATATGGTGCTGTGGCATCTCTCTCAGCTCAATAAAGCAAACCCTTTCACCTTGAATGCTTGCAAAGCACACAGCAAATGTTGTGGTTCCTTCACTGGCTGTCAGCAGAGTTCTCTGCCATTCTGGAGGTGGTAAGACTTAAAGTGCCACATCACAGTGCAAACAGACTAAGCTGGATTTTCACCTTAAGGTCCTTTCCTCCTTCACTGTTGGTTATTTAACAGGGGAGACCCCAGAAGAAGTGTATTCAGGACACTAAGTGATGAGCAGCAAGTGCAGCCTTTGATCATAGCATCATAGAGTCACAGACTGGTTTGGGTTGGAAGAGACCTTAAAGCTCCTCCAGCTCCAACCCCCTGCCACGGACAGGGACACCTTCCACTAGACCAGGTTGTTCCAAGCCTGATAGAAGCAAAAGCAAATAATTGAGACTGCTTCTATAGGAGAACCAACAGAGAAGAGGTTGGATCCCAGGAGATAGGCTGGGATGGAGCTGCAGAGCCATCCTCTGCCTCCCAAAAGGCTCTGTGAACTACAGCTCTCTGCCTTATGTTGCCTCCAAAGCTAGATGAGAGACAGCCCTACATAAATAAGCTGTCTCATGCAAAGCGATCTTTTCCCTCTTTCCCACCTCTTGCTGAGAGTGAAATATTTAGTGATGAATTCCAGCAGCATAAATCTCAGCTCAATAACTCCAAAATCTCTCGCTGCAGTTGCTTGCCAGTTGCCCGGGCTCCAGCCCTGGAACGGGTCTCAGCTGTGAATTTCCTGCCTTCAGCTGCAGGATTCTCAGAGAATTCTTCATGGCACAGGGACAAACACACCATGACCTGATTTATGGGTTGAGGGTCTGTTTCTGCCCTCCACAATTGGGCAGAAAAATGAATAGGAGTTAGTGTGTACGGGTGGGAGCTTGCATGTGTCCAGAATGTCTGTGTGGTGATGGCCAAAATTCCTGAACATCCAAAGTGAGATCAAGTTGCCTTCAACAAGCCCCCATCGGTGTGAAGATACGCTGTGTGCGGGAACACCATCATCTGAGGACACAATTCCTGGCTCCTAACTGGCTGGATTTTCTCCTCCCTTTCCCTCCAGTGTGGAGCTATATAGACAAAAACAATAAAACTCCATAAACTGCTGCCAGATGTAAGGACAGCACCTCTGACTTAGGAAATACCTGAGCAGCAGATAACTGAAATCTGGAGAAGTGATTTGGGATGGGATCTTTGCATATCTGTGTGTATCTTACTACTTTATGCTTTACCTGTTGCTGGAAACTAGCAAAGAGAACTGAATGTGGGGTCATCCCACATCTTCACTGAAGCCTTTAATTTAGATACAGAATTTGGGAAAATAGATGCCCTATAGTTGGTGGAGAAGGGAAGTCAAAGGATAGGTTTCCTCTAGAAGCCTGGGGAGACTTGGCATTTATTTGGAAGCTTAGGGTTGTGTGGGAATATCTTTCACTCATCACCAACGTGTCTATGTACATGAGAGGAGATGTCTCTGTGCATCAGCAGGTGGAACATCTCCTTGGGAGTTTGTCATCTTCTTGCTAGATCTTGCTACTCAGCAAGGGTCCAATGGTCTCCAAGGAACCTGAAGGGCTGTCATGAGCCGATTCCTGCTGCTTCAGTTCCTTGAGAATCAGCTCAGCTGGTTTCTTTGCTTTCAGTGGATTTCTATTTCTTGGGTTGTCTACTTCCCAGAGCTCTGGAGGATGCCAAGCTGGGCTCCTTCATGTTGCTTCCCAACTATACATATTGCAGGCTTTTCTTCCTGGTCCCAGGATTTCCAGCATGGTTCCTGAGTAGCCCATATCAAACATTTCCTTAGTTGAGAAGTTCTTTCTTTTATTTTCTTCAGGTCACACTTTGTCTTTTCCTGAACTGGGTCTACTGGCACTGGATCCAGCTTTTCCCTATAAGGAGCCAGTAGGCTCACTCCAGCTGTTCCTACTAGAGCTCTGCAAATCACTCATTCCTTTGAGTTGGCCCATGAAGCCAAGTGCTGACAATGTTCAGGGTAAAATGGAAGCACCTCTGTTGAAGCTTAGTTTGCTTAAAGTCAAGTAATCTGGCCTCAAAGTTACGGTTTCAAGCAGAGGCACTTCTGGAGGGGGAAGAAAAATAGAAGTAAAAGAAAAGGCTAAACAAATCGCTGCTGCCTTGAAATGTTTTCAGGCTTTTGGTGGAAACTATTCACTGAGTTTGCAAATAGTTTTGGTAGGCCCAAAACCCAGGGTTTTTTTCAGTGAATAAAATATTCATCCAAAAATCTCCTGTGCTGCGTCAGTCCCTGCAGAATCCACTGCCTGGTGTTGTCCGTGGGTCAAACCCAAGCGAGGGGTGCCTGCCCAGCTCCTCCGCCTGTGCAGACACAGTCTATCCCAGGAAAGCTGTGGAAATGCTTGGTTTAATCATTCTTCTCGGTCACATTTGAACCCAATCCCTTGCCAGCCTGAATACTTCAGCTACTAATACTTGCTCAATGAATAGCTGAAATGTCCAGAGCAGACAACCTTTAAATGCAGAACCCTCTATTGTGGTTTTCTTCTGTGGCAGAATGAATTTCCTTCACTTTTGCCTGGGCTGTCTCTAGAAACCCCATAATAATCATGTTATTATCTCTTACTAACTGCTAAGGAATGCTGATGTAGGAAAGACCTGTGCTTTCGAGGCAGGTTAGACAGATTATAAACCTTTATTTCCTTTTCCTGATCATTTGGCCTTGTCTTAATTCATCCGCTCTTTGTTTGGCCTCCAGATGACTTCTGGGTTTGTTATATACGTCTGGGCCATGCTTTTTTATGGATGAGGTCACACATCTCAGCTATTCTGGGCTGCTCTAGTTAAGAGTCATTCTTAAAACTCAGGGCATATCCGTGGTCATGGGGTGTGCATGAGGGGATTGGGGTGTGTCTGGTCTCTAAGTCCCATTTTTCTGGGTTGTGTTTTGCTCATCAGTGAAGTGTCTTCAGGTTTTGATAACTTTAACTTCCATGTGGTGACATTTGTCTGTTTGCCTTGGAATGTATCTCATGGTCGCTTTGGAAAGAGGTGGTATATTGGAGGCTGGAGCAGAATGTTCTCTGGATGGCTCACAGCCCCTCTGTGCTTGGCAGTGGACCCTCCTTTGGCAAAACACTGTCTCCAAACATGCCAAGACACGTTTCTTTTAAAGACTACCAGCTCCATCCCAGAATGAACTCCTTTCACCCTGTGATCATCCCTTCCCTTTGAGCAGCACCTTCTTTGGGTCACTTCTAAAACACAATGCAGTTGGGGCTTGTGACCCTGAGTGAAGCTGCAGCTCTGATAGAAATGCAATTGCCTGCTATTTGGTCTAGCACTGCAAACCCCAACTCAACTGGGCTTGCAGCTGAACGTGGTCTGGGAGAGGTACCTGGTCATTAGATGGTACCCACTGCCCATCTCCCTCATGTACCCATCTTGCATCTGGTCCTTAAAACCCTGTGTTGAGGTGGAGGCATTTTGCTGGTCTCAAATCCAGCCTGAGGAAGGTTTGACTCGCCATGCGTGCTCTGCTGTCCACAGGATCCAGAGTCACCCTGGCAGGGCTTCAGGGCTGAAGGAGAGAAAACGTTTCAAGTGGGACAGGGGAGGGAGAGGACTGGAGCTGTCTTCCCTCCTCCTCTGCATGCAAGTGCCTTCTGATTCCAGGCCAGGCAAGCCTGGAGCTTTTTTCCTTTTATGTGGAGTCCCATAGAAAGGGAATTCCAGGGAAGGTGAGAAGCAGTTTTGTTTGTTTGTTAAAGAGGTCAGACAAGTAGTTTGAAGTCTGTTAGTGATGCATTCACACCACCTTAACCTGTTGCCGTAAGCACCTTGCTGTTACAGGGATATAGTTTTGTGAGGAATAGTGATGAAGCTTTGTCAGCAAGCACATGATGAACCCAGACAGAGTCACGATCTGCTCTGAGTGTAGATACACGAGGTATGTGACTTCAAGACCAGAGCTTCCTTGTGTCTGGCCAGCTTGGAAGGGAGCCAAGGGGATCTCAATTTACATCCATTTATTCAAACTTGGCCATGGCTCATCACTCCCTAACTTGCTTGAGGTGAAACTAATTCTGTCAAGCTTCAGGGTAATTATTCCACAGGCTTCAGAAGGAATTGTCCCTTCATTAAAAGAAAATTCCTGGAGAGCTTTGAATGATCTGTTTAATTTTGAAGAATGTTGGTTTTCTTTTACTGTCTTTTTCACCTTTTTGTTTTTATTCATCTGTTTTCCTCTCTCTGTAGTTTCTTCTATTTCCAAAGTTAAAATGAGATGAGGAAGAGGTGACTAAACTGTCCTGTTTTCCCTTCTTAGTCTCACAGAACAAAATGCATGAAATAAAAATGTAGTGTCAGGATAAAGCTGTTGTTCAATGGGAGTATTTGGATTGGGGGAATAATGACTTTTGAAAAGCATTAGCTACCACTGTTCTGCATCTTGCACCATTTGGGACATGTGGAGTCTGTAGGAGATGGTGCATAGCTCCAGCCTCTCTAAGGATATTCATGGGCAAAACCTACTTTGCAATTGCACCTGAAATACTAGACCCATCCACAGCTCCAGCATCTCTTTTTAGTACATTTTAGTCCAAACAGTGGTAAGGGACCTTCTTCCTTTCCTTCTGTGTACTTGCAACAGGACTTTCTCACAATACCTGTTGTTGCAATGCCTGAGGAAGGATTTGCTCCCCAGAAGCAATGCTGAAGGGCAGGTAAACCTGTGACAAAGCATGTTACTGTCCTTAGGCTTTGTAACAGATTGACTGTGTTCCCTCTACTCCTCATGTTTGGACAATTGGCATTTATTTCCAGTGGGGACAAATTTGGGGAAGGTAGCAAACTGAGTCATACTAATCATCTGCAATTTGGGTGTTCTGAGTGTGTATGAACAGCTGGACTCCAAATCCCTTTAGACTATATTAGGAGTTGAAGGTCACTGGCATGTCTTTAGGAAGGTAATTTCCCTTAGCTTCTAGTAAGGGCTTGAATTTTTAGTTGTGACCTCCTGAAACCCACCACGTGTGTGTTTCTTCTTTACTTCTTCCTGTGATGGTTGCATGAAGAACCGCCGGTCCCATGACAGAAATGATCTGGTTTATTTCCTTCAGAAACAATCCTGCCTAAAAAAGGGAAAAATCCTTTGATTTGAAATCCTTTATCTTGACGTGTCTCTTCTCTTGAAATTGGTTATCGACTCACTGCCTTTTATTAGGTCCCTGCCTCTCAGTATAAAGCATCCTGTGCATAAGTATTGTTCATATTCCCTCCAGTCCCTTGGGGCTGATTTTTCAAATGAGTCTGAAATCTACCAGTGACACCCTCATGAACATAAACAGTTCCAAAAACCTTAATTTTTTTAAACCCTAAAGATTCATAAAATCTGCCAAAGCAGGATGAAGAGAAAATTGTGACCTTCCCTTTGAAACCTACATTTGGAGGCAGTTGCTCCTGCCTCCGATATTAGGAGCAAAAAAATATCCCAACCATCATCCCAATCCATAAATCAGAGAGAATTTAGTTGGAGAATAAACTCTATTTTGGGTGGGAATTTAATTTTCTATGGAAAAACTATAATGTTAGCCAAAGAAAATCCTCTATAAAATATGGCACTGGTTTTCTTCAGGCTCCTATTTTTTCCTTGGGGCGAGGCATTTCGCCAGGTCATCTTCCATAATGCTTTGCTTAGCGAGGGGTAGAGGTATGGTACAAATTCCTGGTTGTTGAGCACTGACAGATGTAACCTGGTATGAACTTCCCCTTTGCTATATGAGGTAGACAGAAGTCTGGTTTCTAGTGTGTTTTTTTTCTTTTTTCTTTTTTTTAAAAAAAGCTCTTTTTTTAAGCTTTCAGAGTCATAAGGTACATGATTTCACATATAGAAAGGGAAGGAAACCTGATCGTTCCTACCCAGGGTAAACAACTTTCTCCTCACTATCTAAAAGAGAGAAAAATCTTTTCAGCTCTTTCTTTTTGAAAGCCAGGCTGTTTCTTTGGGTGCCCACATAGCAACTAAAACATCTGTTCTTTATGTGAGTGAATCTGAAAACGGTGGGTGAGTTTGCTAGATGGAAGTGAAATGGAAGAAAGTAGGTTGTGTCCCTGCTCTCAACCCCTCCTGGCAACCTCCATGCATTCAAAACCCACAGGCTGAAACCCATGTTTGTAACTTATCCTTTTCTGAGCTATTTTAGTAGCTAACGTTATTAGTGTTAGGATAATTAGAGGCATTCCAGCTTGGTAATAGATTCCATTCTAGGAGACATGAGTTTGCTTAGCCCTGGGCTTCAGTCAGCTAAAGTTTCCCAAATTGAATGGAAGCTGAAGACCCAAACTTCCTTGGGGTGAAGAATTTTATTTGTGTTCCAAAGCCTTGTCTATCCCAATTTCCTTCAGGATTTCCAGTGTTTCTGATGCTCACACAGCCTCTGAGTTTGTAGCACCATTATAGACCTGCTGTCCTGTAGCCCTTCTTGGTAAGACATTGACCTTTGCAGGTGACCATGATGACGGTCAACAGGGTAATCTCAACTAGAGAGCCCATAGTTTCTCATAGCAGGAATGGGAGGAACTGGTGAGGTCCTGAAGCAAAAAGGAGTCTGATGTGGGTAAAACAGAGCTGTGGTCTGCTCCCTCCTGTCTTGGTGGTAGGCTGACTCAATCTGATCCCAACAAAGGTTCATCTTCTGGGAGGCTTATAAGCGGTGGGGGAGGGGGGGAGCGGTGTGGTGGTCTGATGGTTTTAATTAGAATCGTTTTGCCCAGGTAAAGCTTCCCTCCAGTTCGTGCTGGTGGGGTCTCCATGGGTGCTGATTTACTCCTCTCCTTGTGAGGGATAACACTGAAGGAGTTGAATTTAGGGTAGTTTTCTGGTGCTGGGGTTTGTGCGCATCCCTTGGGAACACAGCAGGACTGCTAGCACTGCAGTCTCCCAGCTGGAGCCAGCTCCACCAGCTTGGAGGGAGAGATTTTTTAGTTCCCAGCTCACAGTACTGCCAAGCAGAAGGTAAAGTCATGAGAAGGATGGGAGGGGGTAAGCAGGGTGGGAGGGAGCTCTGTCTCTAACCAATTCCACCTGTTCCTGTGCACACAGACTTGCTCTAATTTCTGGCCATCTGTATTTTTACTTTACGCTCTGCCTCAAAGTCTCCTCCAAAAGGCTTTTTAAATTACTTTCCCAGCCTCCTCCTTGCAGAGGGAGCAGCTGATTAGTGGCTCCCCCTATTTAATTTTCCTATCTGGACTAATTATTTCTCTTGATGGTCTATTTATCAGGCTGGTTTCCCTTCTGGGCTGTTTTGCTCTGTGATGCTTTTCCAAAGAGGGGAGGAAGGGTAAATAAAAACCAGACAAGCAAAGTAGATGCAACTCTATCTATGTTGTTTCTTATTAAAATGAATACTAAATTCTTGGGCCACCCCTCTCCTCAAAGGAGCCCATCTTCCCCTTAGTTTCAGTGGTTTCTTATCCCTCTGTTAGCCATCCTCTGTGTTTCCACATAGCTGGGATTTCTGTACAGCGTTACCTGCCCTGCATTCCAGTGCTCTATAAAATCTTGGGTATGCCAAAATGTTCAGTCTCACAGACTTATGTCACACTGCTGTTGTGTTCTCTGAGCCTCAAGCCCACCAGGAATATGAGGTCTCATAACAAAGCAGGGTCCCTACTGTGGGCTCCCTACTTAGAGAGTAAGGCATTGTTCAGATAATCACTGGATGCTTCCATATCTCCCTTCCCTTCTGCATCTAGAGACTGAACTACACAAGCAGCCTTTTCTTCCTTTAACAAGTTTGTACCTTTACAGACATATGTACCCAAAGTGGAACATTTTGCACCCAGTGATTGAGAAATGGTCCAGGGCCATGGCAGTTGAATTTAACACACTGGTCATGTTTGAGAAGAACGGGGTCTAAATATGGTCTCTTGCTTACTAGTGAGTCTGATGTCTGAACAGAGCCAAGATATCAAGGGATTTTAATATGTAGTGAAGAGCCAGACTCATGGAGAAGGCTGCTAAATGAAAGTCCTGTAGGCCATAGGTTCTTCTGGCTGTTAACATGGATCCCAATGTCTTCTTAGTAAAGTAAAAGCCTTCTTCTCTCTTAATAATCTCTACTAACTTCACAGCTCCTTGAAGTCCAGTATGTAAATGGCAGTGCTTTTTTGTGTATCACCTTGCACTGTCAAGATGAGGACTTCGAGGCTGTGAATTACCCTGGCTGTTGGGAACCCATTGCACCATCCCTAGTGTGGTCAGGCAGGGAGTACTTGCACTTGAAGAGAAGCAGACACTGTCCACATTGGGCAGATCTGCACAGCAAAAGGAGCTTCTTGTGCTACACTAAAGTGAGAATGGGTATCACAAACAGCACAGGCTGAGTGAACAGGAATCTCCATGTGAGATGCCTTTAGAAACTATCTTCCTTCAGATGATTTTCATACCACACTCCATAGACACTTTAGGGCAAGGGTTGAGGTAAAAAGACTGATTTCTCAAACAATATGCAACCATATAAGCAAGGACTCCTTATCCAAAGTGCTCTGTCACCTATTAGACACACTGCACTGTCTCAGAACCCTCCGGGGAGGAAATGCCTTCCAGCCCCTCCAGCAAGCAATGATGCAACTTTGCTTTCCCCTAGAGCAGGTACGTGCTGGGTAAAGCTGAAGGTCCCTAGAATTAAAGCTAGAACACATGATTCTGTGAAGTACCTTTTCCTGAAGTACACTTCAATAAGTGCTCACGTGGAACAGGTTATTTTAATTCTAGTAGCCTCAGATTATGGGCTGTCCAACCCTAGTGTTTGTATTGATTTCCTATTTTAAGGGAAGTGGAACTGAGATCTCCTGAAGGGGCAGACTTAATGCAGCCATTGGGTCAGCCCCAATTGTTGGAGCAGAGAGCCCCAGAGATCAGAGCTGAACTCAGCTCTTGTAAATTTGGTTCAGTTTACTTCATGAGCAGATTGTGCAGTAAACGTCTTCTTAAATCTGTTCAAAGGCAAATGCCTTGGGACTGCAGAATTTCAACATCCCTTGTTGGACTTCCTTTATAATGTATCATAGGGACCATGCGTGTAAATACTTAGCTCTGCTGTCAGTGACCTGGGCAAATGAATGCCATAGATTATAAATTGCTGTTGCTCTTGTACTTTAATCTTCTTAACAACATAATTTGTCAGCGTTTTAATAATTTCTCCTTTCCTGACATGCTAGAGAGGAAACATATTTTGTACTTCTAGTTTACAATATATGGAAAGCTGATGATTTTATAAAGATGTGTTATACTTCTTGGTGGTTAGCAGGCTAACTCATCTTAATTTCTTTTTGCTTCAAGGTCCAGCAGGCCAGTAACTCCTGTTACTCGTCTCTCATGCTCTATCAAAACAGAGTGACTACAGCAATGGCATCACTAGCAAACACAATGGCAATCTGATCAGCTTCATCTCTCTTCCTACTTGATGTACCATTTGGTTTTGGTATTACTTTACTGCAGCTAATAGCAATAAGGAAAAGGAGATAGAATTCCCCACAAGGAACTTTTTGGTGGGATGCTGTAGATGCTCGGAGTTTACTTGGGTTCATAAATCAGCTGGACAAATGCAAGGCAGAGATGTTTGCAAAGGATACCTCCATCCTTGGAGGTGTTCAAGACTCAAATGTGCAAGTCCTGAGTGACCTGATTTAATTAGACATTCTTTGAGCAGGGGTTGGACCAGGTGACCTAAAGATACCCTCAGGAGTGTCCTGTTACAAGGTGCTGGGAAAGTGTTCTAGAGAATATTGCCTCAAGACTAACCTTATTTTTAAAGTTTTTCCTCCCTAATTCCTTAGCTCTTGACTAGCGTCAGAGACAGGGTACAGGGTGAAAGAGTCCCTTGATGGACTCAGGTTGGGTTTTCTCTTTTTATTACTCTGGAATTGTACATCACAAATGTTGCTGGTTGTCAAAAAGTTTGTTCCATTAAATTCACAAGCAGGATAATTTATTTAAACCAGACTTCTTTTGTATGATTAAGCATGTATATTTAAACACACACGCTGCAACGTTGTTCCTTTGAGATTTCTTTTATCTTTTTATTACTGTCTTTGGGACAATATGTGAAGATCCTTGTCTTTTTCCAGAGCTAAGGCAGCCAAACTCAGTTCTCATTGAACTAAAGAAATGGCTACTTGTGTTTCCTAAAGCTTGTCTATGTTTTCAGTTTCCTAACAGTACCTCACTTTTGAGTTCCTTCTTTTGAAAGGTGGGCAAAGCTGGCAGTGAGTGGCTTTATGCTCTATCTGGGGTGTGAAAAATCACCCGCAGATAATTAGGCTTAGCTCTAAATGTACTGATTTCATGGCCATAGCAATCTCTGCTTAGATCAGTGTCCAGATTCCAGAACAGAGGTCTGGAAGGAGGTCTATAACCTTCTTTCGAGAAGTGGATGTTTGCACTGCTGGGTGATGAAGAAAGGGGTTGCTAGAGATTAGTCAAGTGACAATGTGTATGGGGAAGTTCAGCTCTGAATACTATGATATCTGCTCTGTTTCTTTTCTCTGTTTCCCAATCAGACTGGAAAATGGTAGGGCTTGAAAGGAGGTTGCTTGATGTGTGCAGCCAGCTCTTCAGCCACAAGTTAACTTCTCTTTTCAGCTTGCAAAGGAATGCCAAACTGGCACTTGGCCTGGTCATTAAAGACATTAGAAATTAGGATTCATAGACTCAGAACAGTTCAGGTTGGAAAGCACATCTGGAGGTCATCTAGCCCAAACCCTTGCCCAAACCAGGCCTAATAGATCAGATTGCTCAGGGGCTTTTCCAGTTGAGTCTTGAGCACTTTCAAAGGTGGAGTTGGCCTGACTTCTATGAAAGTGTTCCAGCATTTCACCTGTCATGGTAAAACGAAAGAAGTCATTAAATATAATCAGGGCTTCCAATGTTTTAACATGTGCCCACAGCCTTTTATCCTGTCACTGTGAACCTCCAACAAGAGTCTGCTTTGTGTATCCTATGATAAGGTAGCTGTTAGGAGCAGTAAGGTCTTGCCTGTCCCTTCCCTTCTTAAAGCTGTCCATAGAATCACAGAGTAACGAATTTCTTCCTTATATCCACCCTCTAAATCTACCTTCTTTAAGCTTAAAATCATTACCCCTTGTCCTATTGCAACAGGCTCTGGTAAAAAGTCTTGCTCCATCCTTCTTCTAAGTCCCCTTTCAGTATTGGAAGGCTGCAGTAATGTATCTCAGAACCAGAGCTGGTTCTCACAGCCTTTCCTCACAGGGCAAGTGTTCCTGAACTCCAACCATCCTGGGATGTCTACTGGCCTCTCTCCATGATATCTGTGTCTTTCTTACCCTGGACATGGCTCTCTACCCATGGACTCACAAGTGCCAGATGGAAGGGAAGGCTTATGTCCTTGGACCTTCTGCTTTGGTCTCACTAATCCAGCCCAGAATACAAATTCCACTGGAATTCACACCAAATGGATTTGGCTTCAACAAATAAATGTTGTGTTTACAAGAATTTAAGGAATAAACTGTTTGAGTAGGCAGTTTTCTCATCCATAATCCCTGCTGTGACATGAACATAATGTGAGATTCAGTGATTCTTGAGGTAGCTTTAGCTCTGCTCTGGATTCTTTGGAAAATCAAGAAACCTCTCTCCTTTTCCCTCACTGTGTGAACAGCAATGCTCTTTTTGCTTGTCTATGGAGATTTTGAGTGTGTACAGCTGACTGTAGGACATGGAGTGCTACTTCAACCTGGGGAATCCACAGTGCAAATGTAACCGAAGACATGGGTAAAATGATTTCCACTGGGATGCCTCTGACTGTTGCATGTGGTACATTAGCGTGACCCATGAAGACATGGCTGCCCTAACAGAGCCTGAAAGCATGGATTCACATTCACATATTGTGAATTAGCCTGAATCTTCCTGGAAAAATAGTCAATTTTTTTGTTTAGCCATAAAAAAATATATATATATATATAAATCCAACAACCTCTTTTGTTCCGGAAACCTCTGGGCATATTAAGCGAAACCAGATACTTGAGGGTGGGGGTGCTGGGGGAGACAGGCATACAGGAAAGCAATCAAACTCTACTGGAGGAATTTCTCCTTTCTGGAAGAACATAAACCAGTAACAGAATGTAAACAACCCGCCATATGTAACTTGTAAATCAGAAGTAAAAGGAACGAGCTCCCAGCAGGCCGTTGTGAAGAGTTGGCTGTTGAGTCCTTTTATTTTTGTTCTTCTTGTTTGATTTCATTTTGCATTTGTCATTCTTTTCCCTCCTCTTCCTGCTCCCCCAAGATGAACCACAAGCCGAGTTCTTCAAGCCTGGCCTCCTAAGTGGTGCCTGAAATAGTCCCAGCGTATTAATTTAGCAGTGGCTGAAGCACAGGGTTTAACAAGGGCTTACAATAGTTCCTCCTGAAATCATGCCAGCGGCATTAGTTGGTTGGGACAAGGCTGAATTCTCTTCCCCAGACTAATCAGTCACCTGTGCTAGTGGATGTATGAGCTGGGAAGTTTATGTCTTGTTTATTTAGTCTATAAGGAGTGACACTGTTGGAAAGGAGAAAGATATCTCTTTTTAAAGATTCTTGGGAGTATAAGTTTTGCAGCTTGACAACAGCTTCAGTCTTTAACAAATATTAAGCAACTCTAATTGGAATCATAGAATCCTAGAATGGTTTGTATTGGAAAGGACCTTGAAGCTCATCCTATTCCAGCCCTCTGCCAGAGGCAGGGATACCTTCCACTAGAAGACTTTATAAGATCTCCTTTCTCCCCAAATCCCTTTTCCAACTAAGGAGAGAAAACAAATAGGCACAGGATCTTTAAAAGCAAGTCAAAGTCTGATAGAGTAATCCATAGAGTTATTGGTCTTGGGGAGCAAAGTGGACTCCAGGGGATTGAAGAGGCCAAGTTTGATGCCCTTCACCAAAATATCCACCTGCTGCTTCTTGATTTATGACCACATCAACCTTTGTAGCCTGAATGTGTGCTTGGAACTGAGCTCTGGGGGGCAGGATGGGTTTGGTTGTGAAAGATGGATCTATCCAAGATACATGTTTTGTCCTACAATATATTTCTGTGCTTTTCCAAAGGATGGAAAGCAGGAAATTTCTGGAAAAAATTATTTTCTTATTTCTTCTTTTTTTATGTTGTGCAAATATTAGATATACCTTTTGTTTCTGGCACCTGTGCCTTGATCTCAGAGTACCTCTGTGTTTGTGAGATGGGCTCTGATCTCGGAGCATAAAGCAAATTAATGGTAATGAAATAAGAGCAATGTTTTGACTTTTTAATGCCTATAAAGAGCAAACCGACTCTATATACACAATGTCCTGAAGACAAAGGCTACAAGAGATAAGTTCTTTTTACTTTTCTCCTGTGTTTAAATGAACAAAGCCCTCTCATTGTTTGTTGTTGTGAAATTGGGTGAATGAAGAGGCAAACAAGCCTCTGGAACATTTAGGGACTTCACCTCATATCCATTTCAAAGACACCTGCCTGTAGCTGAGCTTGCAAGTAAAGTTTAGCCAGGGAACGTGGTTCATTTGCATGATTTCATCTCTTCCCCTAAAATATGGGCATTTGTAGTAATTTGTTATAATAGTGATGAGCACTGATGCTTTCCGGTACCAGCCGCTGCACTGTCAGTGACATGGTTGCAGCTTTGGAAATCCCCCCACCCACTGCTGTGTGTTTAGGATCACTGCCTGCTCAAGGCAATTCTGAAACTTCAAGCAGATTTGTAAAGACTTTCTCAGAGCTTTGTCTGCCCTTATCATGACATGAGCATCATGTTTCTGGCAAGGCTGCGCATGAGATTAAAGGTGGGATGGGAAACAGGATGGTGAGGGGCTCATCAGACCCATCTCGTTTAAAGCTAGAAAGGTCATTTACCTCATGGGCTGCTGGAGGTAGCAGACTGTGACAGGCTGAAAATGAAATCTAAGAGCATGTTTATGCTGCTCTCCCCCTCTAAGCTAGCTGTTTGAATGGCAGGGTTGAAAGAAGTCAGGCATCTTCCTAGCTCATCTGAAAGATGGAGCCGCTGAGGATGGCTTCAGATTCCGTGGGAGTAGCAATGTTCTTGCCCAGTGCTGTTGGGACTGAACAGGATTAAAAGACTGAAGTTTTTGAGGTGTAAATGAACAGAAGTTGAGGGGCTGAAACCCAGCTGGGACAGTATCCTCCAATGGAGATATGCAACAGCTTTTCCTCTCCATCTTTCTCTTATGGACCGGGTCCTGTAAGAGGTCTCTCAGATGATGGTAGCAGTGGCATGAGGGACTGTGTGCATATCAAATACCTACACCAGGGACTGCAACAAACCCAGGGAGGGATTAAATTCTTAGAGAGATTCAAACCATGGAGTCTGGGGCCCTGCCTTTATCACTTGGGTCTTTGGTGCTGCTCTGTGCTGAGCAGTGCATGGAAGCACAGGGAGCAGGAGAGGTGGGCAGTGGGGCTAAACCAGTGCTGCTGCCTGTGAAGACCAGTGTGTGCATCTTCAGGACAAGGCACAACACTCCTCAGGCTCCAGTAACTCTGCTGAAGAGCACCTAATTAAGATCAGAGCGGTTGTGACACCACAGCTATGCTGAGGTTAGAGGAGATGGGTCCTACCCAGGAGCAAAATCAGAACAAATGCTGTTATTGCTCTGGCCCTTACTGCTGAGATGTGTTTTGCAAATCTTGTGGGAAATATCTGCTTTTGCTGACATTTCTGCTTTGCTGGTGCCTGTTCTTTCCCTAGTGTCAGTGTGGGGATAGTGTCCTGTTGGCACAAAAGCAAGTCTGATTTTGAAAGGCTCATGCTGGAGAAGTTAGAAAATAGAAGAGGAAAGTTGTGGTTCAACCAAACATCACAGATGTGAATGATATGGGGTATTTTGGCAAGTTATTTAAGGTCTGTAATATTAAAAAAACCCATTATCAAATACATTTTTATTTTAAAAACATCCTTAGAACTATTTCTGTTTGAACTAAGTGGCTTTGTTTAAGAAATATATTATTTTTAATAGTTTTTGTTAAATGGGAGACTAGAGCAATATAATCACAGCAATTTCCTTAAATGATTTGAACTTGACAAACTATTTCAGTAAACTTGAATCAGCTGCTTTTAGCCAAAAGTTGAGCTGAAATGTATGACCTGACCCTAACAAGAGGCGTTATGAAAGTTCAGACCTAATTCAGAGAAGCTTGGCCAATACATTTGAGCAGTGGGGAGAGGACTCTGTGTAAGAGGTGGTGTGGAAATGCATGTTTCCTTCTTGGGTGTTATTCACGTGGATGCTGCATAACCCATTACTCAGACAAATGTTTTTCAGTCCACTGGGGTCTGTCCGTGATCCTATGATTATCTAGAGGAAAATATAAAGTTCCTGGTAAAGTCTTTCTAGATGGTGCAATCCTGGCAGAGAGGTCAAGTATGGACAGGACAGTTATACGAGGTGATTGTGATGACTTGGTAGAAACATCTTCTCTTGCTTGTGTTAAGGCAGCCAAGGGCAAGTTTACACTTTGAAAGAGCTTACGAAAGGAGAAAATGTCTTGGAAGGCAACTGCTCTGGGAAAGCTTGGGATTAACAGCAGATAAACTGCGTGTATACAAGTTACTGTAAAGAGCAGGAAATCAGTCAACAACCCGCTATGCCTGTGGTGGCTGGACAACTGATGAGGACAAAGAATGTGGCAAAGGATGCCTGAGGTGAACTGGAGGATGAGCTTTTGAAATGGGAGGACAGTTAAGTCCCAGGGCAGACTGCGGGTGGGGTGGAGAATCTCCATCCTGAAGGACTGTGATATCTTGCAGGGAAAAATGGGCACACAAGTGGTCAGCTGAGTATTCCCGGATCCTCTGGGCTTGGAGCCGGCTGGCTTTGCCTTCTGAGAACTTCCTGGCTTGGATGTCTTTTCTTGTCCCTGTGGAAATAAGGGGTCTTTGTCAGTGTCATTGTCTGAAAACCAGTTTAGCCAATTGAAGTGTTACAGTAAAATTTGTCAAAGATGTTGGGAATACCATAGGATTAATAATCTCATTGGAAAATTGAATTTTCTACAGTATCATTATGTTTTAAGGAACTTTTTTGGGATGCTAAAAATGCCCAGGTATTCTTTTTTTTTTTCCTACTACATTCTCTGAATGTTGAAATATGCTTTGCTTTCTCTTTTTTTCCTGAAGGTAATAAAGTTTTTGAGCTATGTCTATAAGAATAAATTAGATATGCCTGGCATTGTTTTCTGGTGGTGAAATCTGTGTCAGCGCTATTGGGCTCTCTCATCCTTTGTCATAGAGTGGCTGCATCCCAGCTGCATATTGGGGATGGTTTCTTGCTCAGGCTGTTTTCTGTTGAGATGTTGTTTGCAAAAGCATCATTTGTTCTGCCCTAAAACTGTGCCAGAGACCACTGTATGAGCAAAATGGTATAAATAGTGGTGTTTCTCTGCCTAAAAATGCTCCTAACACTGTTCGACTTACTAATGCAGATGTAGCCTTTGTATATTAGCAGGACCTAATACTCTCTGGTGGTACACAACTGCTGTGATAAGTAGTGATTAAGGTGAAGCAAAGTCAAAGGATGCAGAGAATTGTGTCATGGTGAGTGACAGGACCTGTCTTCTGTTTCCTGATAGATTCATTCAGGCACTGGAGTTTCAACAGGGTGAGGGAAAAGCAACCACTCTCTATTCTCAGTATTGACACAGATGTATTTCTTAGTCATGAACTGGCAGAGGCAATATAAGCATGCATTTCTTCTTGAGGAAAAACTACCACTTTTGTGGGTTTTCTTTGTCTCTTGGGTCAGCCCCTTGGCTGCTCTGAATCAGAAGTGTTGCCAATGCCAGGAAATTATGCTAGTTTCTACCAGTTGGGATTCTGCCCAAGGATGTGCAGTTGCCCCAGTTTGCTTGTGCTGTGGAGTGATGGTAAGGAGCAGCATTGAGGATGAGTTTCAATTGCTATAGGTGCTATGAAATAAAGAATCAAATATTGACTCACAGTGTCTTCTCTCTGGAGCGTCCAGACTCTGATTTCATATAGAGAGTAGGGGCAAATGTGATCTTGCAGTTTATGTAAGATATTTTCATATGTCTTTATAAGAGCAAGTAGGGATATGTTAAAGGATGATGGTTTTAAACTGACAGAGAGGAGACTTAGATTAGCTGTAGGGAAGAAACAACACCCTGTGAGGGTGCTGAGGTGCTGGCACAGGGTGCCCAGAGAAGCTGTGGCTGCCCCATCCCTGGCAGTGTTCAAGG
>JBCJKH010057712.1:0-11470 GCA_039877255.1 Loriculus beryllinus
TATTCCAGTGTTTGCACTTCACCTGCCCGTGCTGCCAGGTTGAAAGCAGGTTTGTTACCTCCCTTCCAGAGTGATTAGAAACCAGCTTCCCTAGAAACCCTCTGGGAGTGGATTTAATTGGGCTCTAAACAATGAAATGGGAACTTCATAGACTGTTATGCATATGTGACTTTCTTTTTTCCTCTTTTATACCTTGTCAGCAGCTTGCAACTATGGTAACAACCCAAAGATGAAACGGAAACTTGATTAAATCAATACATCAGACAAGTACCTAACATACACTCGCTGCTTCACCCCCCAAACAGAAAAGATGCTAAAGAGTGAGATTGAGCTTGACTGTAGTGTGTGGGGTTTTATCCCTGGCAAATCCTTTGGGTTCATTATATCTTTTTTTTCTCAACTCTTGCGTTTTCATTTTTCCCTCTTTTTAACAAAATTGGGCCTGTCATTTCAATTGTGATATTTTGCATGTGTTCAAAGTTATAGGGCAAAGAAGTGAAATGAGATACAAGCTGGTCTTGGTTTATTATTTAGAAAACAAGTTGGTCCTAAAAGCCATTTAAACACAGTGATTTTGTAAGCTGTACCTGTGTGAGGAGAAGGATACAGGATTCACCCCCAAGTCTTTTTCCAGGGACTTTTATGTTGTGAAGCAGCTGGGAGGCCGCATCCACCCTTTATACAGTATTATTTCCCAAGTGTGTTTGCACAAGGGTCACAAAGTGCTTTAAAAACACTCATTCAGCCCCAAAATAACATGTTGGGGAGGGTGGTAATTATCCAGAGGTGGAAGCTGTACAGCCCCCTTCCTCTTGGCTGCAGTATATAGGTGCTGTCCCTGCAGCCGCAGCTCCCGGGATGCTCCAGGGATGATGTTGTTCCAGCTTCACCCCATGACTCAGCCGTTGGAGCAGGAATTGCATTCAGCCCTCTGCTTCCCATCCCGATGGCACGCGTAAACAATTACTGTCATCTTAAACCTTCCTTTTAATTTGTAAAGGCCCACTTTTAGTGAGGCTTGAGTTTCCCAGGCGGATAAATGCAAGGAGAACCAGCAGGGATAAGGACGGGAGCCCGGTGTGGCATTCCTCATGTGCTGGGAGGAGAGGGATGAATCCACCCAGCAAACAGCCCTCCATACTTAGCCTGCGCGCTGGTGCAGGAGGAATGCAGGATGAGGCCTGCAGGACTTGACAAAGCAAGGCACCAGAGTTTGTGAACCCTTAAACTAAACCCAGGGGGGGAGGGGGGAGTGTGTGTGTGTGTTTGTTGGGGTTTTTTTCAGCAAACAAACTAATTTTTACCTAATTTAATTCTTTTCAGGGAGAAATTTGGGCTGACAAGGGTATGTAACTGCAAGGAGCCTTAGCAACCCCAGTAATAAAGAGTCTAGGATGAATGTGATTCCTGCTCTGTTTCTGCCAGGAGACTAAATAAGAAATGCTGAGAACCAGACTTCTCACTTGCTAGAAGCAGACAGGATTGGGGCCCCAGATTGAAAGCACATTCTCAAATCGTGTTAATGATCTTGGGATGCGGTTCCTCGTTCAAGCTCCATTGTCAGCCATGGGAAGGCTTCTTCTCTGAGTTGGGCTGGAGACAGTTTGTTCCTGTTTGGTTGAACCAGCTGGTTCTACCTAAATCATAGAATAGTTAGGGTTGGAAAGGACCTTAAGATCATCCAGTTCCAACCCCCTGCCAGTTCCTAAAATTGCCTGGTTAAAACACTGCTGTTGGCAGGTTTCACTCCTGGTCTCTCCTGTGCCTTTTCCCAGGAGCAAAGTCGGCTCTTGGGCTTTTCCCACCTGCTCAGCCTCAGATGGGGAAAGCCCCATGCCACATGGGGATGGATGGAGAGGAACCCTTTGCCAACCCCATTGCTGATGCCACTGTGTTGGCCTGCACCTCTTAGTTTGAGGTGGGTGGGAGCCTCAGTTTCTGTATGGTTGGGTGATGCTGAATTGCAAGTTGTTACAGAATCGGAGTCATAGAATGGTTTAGGTCAGAAGGGACCTTTAAAGATCACTTAGCTCAAGCCTGCTGTAAGCAGGGACACCTTCCACTAGACCAGGTTGCATAAAGCCCCATCCAACCTGGCCTTGAACACTTCCAGGAATGCGGCATCCAGCTTCTCTGGGCAATCTGGTCCAGTGTCTCACCTTCCTCACAGTAATGCATTTCCTCCTGATATCTAATCTGAATCTACTTCAGTTTAAAACCATTACCTCTGTGCTATCACGACAGGCTCTGATAAAAAGTCTCTCTCCATCATCCATTACAGTTAGATAGTGATGATTTTGGCAGTGCTGTTCCTGTGGTTTCTATTAGCCTCAGCTGATGTGATCTCCTTGGCAGTGGCTAGCATAAGGTTAAATCTTTGATCTTTACCATATTTCTGTTGTTGTGGTACATGGTTTTCAAAGTCTCAGTAGATGCATTTAGGCAGTTTCTTTAAATAACCATGGATGATAAAACCTTATCAGTGGACAGGCCATCTGTTCCCCTTGCCTCGAAGTGCAACTTCTCTCCGTGCATCCCTTCATCCCTCCAGCCTTCCTGGGGTCTCCAGCTCAGGTGCCAGGGACTGTCATATCCATTGTCCAACCTCTTCCAGCATGATTTTCCAGCTATTTGTGTGCTCAAAGTCCAAGTCTCCTTGGAGGCAAGGTCGCTCTCTGCAGCTGGCTGATATGCCAGGAGCTCTTCGTCCCTTTGAATTTCCCTGTCGCTTGGCACTGCTCACGTGTGTTTGCTTAGCCCAGACCAGGGGGACCAGTTAACCTTAATCAAGGAAGGCAAATGAAAGGCTATGAAATAATCTTGTTGAAGCGTTTAGGTTTGAAGATCTGACATTAGAGAGAGTAAATGTCAAATTGAGTTTAAACAACAGAATAACACTTGAAGGGCCAAAAATTTTCTCTGGTGTATATAACTACAAACCCACTTACTTCCCACAAGGAATTTGGCTGTGTTTCTAAGCAAGCCTTGCATTCCTAATTGGAATCATGGGGTTGCTGAAGTTCATGGCAGCCACTCACTAACTTACCTTTGGTGATGCAGCCCCTCTGGCGCCGGGGCTCTCCTCAGCGCACCAAGAGGATGCTGTCTCTCATGTCTTCTCCATGGCTTTTTTCCCCCTTCTTTATCCTATGATCTTCCTTTTATTTGGATATCTCTTGTATGTTCCCTGCTGTTTCCACCTTGCTTTCTGTGTTGACTGGGTCCCTGTCCAGTGTGTTTTCCATTAACCCCACCAGCTGGGATCCCCATGAGTGCTCCAGGATCTCCGTTTTCACTTCCCACCAGCATTCACCCTTTGAGGACAGGCAGGGATGAGCTGCAAATTGAAAACCCCCGATCTGGATCTATTTGTGTCTGTTCTGAAGGGCTTTTCGTTCCCATGCAGATGCTGTGCTCAGGAAACAATGTTTAATCATCTCTTGATTGAAGAGAAAACCAGCAAATATGCTCACATTGGAGTTTTATTCAGGAGCTGTTAGACAATTGATCAAATGATGAGAAACCTTATTTGGCTCAGTGGGAGCATGGTCTTCAGTTGGGAACTTATTTATGAGGTCCTGTAATGAAGATAGATGATGCTTCTGGTACCTGGAAGAGAGAAAACAAGGCTTGTAATTAAGAGTGCAGGAAGGCGGTGGTTGTGTTGGTAAGTAGAATCCCCAAGAAAGCACATGGAAAAATATCAGGACCCCGATGTTGCCTTCAGGTCTGTGTGTTAGGGCTATTTCCAAGCACTTTAGCCCCAAAGTATTCCATGTAGCCATACCCACCAGGAGTCTGCGGAAGGCAGCATCCTTGCAGGTCTATGGAGGGTGACTGGCAAGAGCAGCAGGGAAGGAACATTAATTAAAGAGTGCTCATGAAGTAATTGGCATTAAACATCAGTGGAGCTGCCTCGCCATAGAGTTGTAATTATTGCAGAGCACGGTTGCTGGGGGCTATACACAAAATATGTTGTCAGAGAGTGCAGGCACAGCACAGAGGAACAGCACGTGGATGGTTTATCTGGTGGGATGGAGAGGAGAGAGCACCCAGTGTGCTCCTGGGGTGGCTGCTGCTGCTGCTTCTCAGCTCATTGGGCTGCTCTTGAGGCCACATGAGCAAAGTGATGTCCATTAGGGACAAGTTCTTGTGAGCAGAGAGCTGGTGCTGCTCCTGGGGCTTTCCTTTGTGAGCTACTGAATCCGCCCTAGGGCTTGTTGTGGTCAGTGGATGCTGATGAATGGGAGAAAATTCATGAGATCTTGTTAAGGAGGCATCGGGGAAAGCTCTGGAGGGTTTGGTTATGAGAGCCTGACAAATGGAATGGATGGAAAGTGCACATGTGCTGGAAAAACATGAATATTGCTGGTAAAGTGGGTGTCTGCGTGTGTAGGTCACAAGGATGAACTGAAGATGAAGCAGGATGGTGTGTGAGTAAGTGCATGATGGTGCATCAGATAAAACAATAACCTTGTCTGAAACGTTGGTCTGGATGTGGTCCCAACTACAACTGATTCAGGTCTGTTTGTGCATTTACTTTTAGGGCCAGGAGGTTTGTTTTTCCAAGGGTTATGTTTTCTGTTGGGAATCCCTGAAGAACTCAGGGGCGGCTTCATTTTCCCCCACACCAATAAATCCATATTGGATTCTCCATCATCTGAAGTCAAGCACGCAGCTGGATGGGCAGCTCTGCCTGGTGTTTGTAGCCTTGTGGTAGGTCTCTTCCGCAGGATGCTGAGGGAGATGGTTCTTCTATGACTGTCTAGCACGAAACAGAATTTGGTTTGCATAAAGAGACCACCAGCATAACAGCGGGCTGGTTCTGGTTAGCTTGCCAGTGGCTTTGCGGTACCCTGCTCCCCAGCACTTATCTTCCCCATGGCCACTTCCAGAATAAGGTGTTATTAGAGAATAACAGTGCACGACAGCACAAGTCGGGCATCAGCATTCCCAAATTAGGTTCTGGAAGCTTGTAATTTGAGGTGATATAACAGCAGCATGCTATCCTCCGGGAGCAGCTCTCGCATCATATGTGCCGGATTCCCACTCTTGGATTATCTTTCAGGGCTTTCCCTACCACAGCTCCCCATCCTCCGTCCCTTCTCCAGGCAATTACTCAGCTGTTTCTCAGCTGTTCCTTGTAGCGTGCTGCTGTCAGGGATGAGAAGGCAGTGCTGCTGCTCCATGGGGAGAGGTATTACTTCTATTTATTTCCCCCTTTTTTATGGCTGTTGGGACAGCTGAGGGTCAGGGACAGCCAAGTGCCGTGCGTAGCAGTGCCCGGGTCTGGAGGGAGCAGTGAATCGAATGGCTCTTGGTGGTTATTTGTGTTTCATGAGCCTGATTCCTGAGCTTTGCAAAACGATGCTCTTTGGAGATGTGTAATTAGGATGGGCCAGTAAAATAAACCTGATCTCCTTAGGCTGAAGTCCTAGTGAATCCCCGCGTTGCTGGGTTTTATGCTGTGTTCAACCCGAGGCTGATGAATGAGGACCTGCTTCTCTTCCTCACCTCTTTAATCTACAGGAAGCCCATTTGCAGTTACTGTTAGATTTGGTTTTAACTTGCTTTTCTTTTTTCCCCATATCTGAGGGCATCCAGCTCTCAGCCACACACACTAGCAGCCTGCTATTATTGCTGCTTACAAGACCATGCCTCTGCGGCTCCCCATGTCGATGTTTCTCTTTTCCCGATGGAGACACAAATCTGTGTTCCTCCAAAAGGATTCTTTATGTTGGCCACAAGGTTTACTGCAGCCTACAATCTCTTTATCCTCTGTGAGGGCAAAAAGGGAATAAAGCTGTGGCACAAGAGAGATGCTCCGCTGGGCTCTGCCTTTGGAAGGATGTAGTGTCACTTGGGCACGTTTCTGCAATGCATGCTTTGCAGGTTGGTCTTAGTGTGATTTTGAGGCAGAAAAGGCTTATCTAACTAGAAAAAGAAAAGCAACAGCAATAATCATTTTCATCTGTCTGTATATGAGATTTTAATTAAATACCTATCGTTGTTCCTGTTGTAGCCTGGCACCTTTCATGCTGCTGAGTGGTTTCCTTGTGCTGTCAGGAGGAAAAGCCTGATCAGGTCAGACCCATGTGTTCTCCTCTGGCTTCTCTTGTTAGTTCATTTGTCTTTGGGGACTGCTGTCAGCCCTTGTCCTTACAGGCACTGAAGATGCTCCCCTCTATTTCCAGAGCTTGGGTAAGATTCAAGCAAAAGCTTCTCTGTCCCCTTTGCATCTTCCAAACCCAGTGCAAACCCCTCTGCTTCTCGCCCTGCAGCTTTGCACATCATTTCATGGGTGCCCCCCCCTTCAAAGCTCAGCTTGGCCATGACATGGGCAGGGTCATGGTGTTGGGCTGCAAGGAGACCTGGGAGCATGGAGGAGCTGCTGGGCAGGATCTGCCATGGATCTGCATCCGTCTGTTCATGTTTTGAGTTTGCCTTTCTGCTCTGGTGCCCTTTGGGAAGGGAGGTCCCTGTGTCTTCAAGGCGTGAACTCCTCCCTTATTCCTTTTGCATCCCCTCTCCTAAATACCACTGAGATGTGAACCCTCAGAAGCAGGACCCTACAGCTCCGTGCACTTATGTCCAGATCAAGGCAAGGGATGGGGGATTAATAGCCCAAATCTGAACCTAACCACTGTATCTGTAGTCATCAGATAACAGCTGTGCAATGTCAGGAAACAGCTGGAAAGTAATGTGTTAATAATTTTGGGCTGTTTCCTAATCTTGCTCCATCCTTTTCAGTGTTTCTCCTGACCTCAGAGTTATGCTCATTCATTCATTCCTCCTGTGGTGTGACTGATGGCAGCTCCCCACCACTGCCCGTGTTTCTCCCATGCTTGGTGGGGGACATTTCAGCACTGAATTGTTTCCCAATGCGCCCATTGAGTTTCTCTGAAGGAAAAAGCGATGCTGAGGAAAGGGGGTTGGGAATGTCCTGAAAAAATTCCTAATTCCCAAATGACAGATCGATCTGGGGAAGATGCATTGTGTTTGTGCGTGTTCCCTGAGCTATGCAGAGGGAACTGCTCGACTTGGCTTCGCCTGCTTTGTGCGTTAGTGGGAAACAAAAGTGTGTGTAAGGAGATGAACCCAACCTAATGCTTCTGATGTGCCAGTTGCTTTTCACAGATCCAGGGTGTGTTGATCATCGCAGGAATGAGTTGTTATCTTGCTGTTATGTGTTGAGTTTGGAGAGTAAATGGGGTGTATGTTGTGTGGTGGCAGAGCTGAGAACGTGGAGGGAGATGCTCACACACTGTGGCACAGCGTTTGCTACTGTTTCCTTTTGCCATGGCTTAGGTGAGAGATGTGCTTTTCTCCCCGGGGGGGGACACACCACAGTGATGACACCAGGGTTTTTCCTATGGACTGCATGATGGGTTTGCCTTTGCGGGGGGCATCCTCATGATCCAAAAGGATCCCTCCTTGTCCGTCATACCCACTATGCTCCAGGGGGAGAGCTGGAGCATCTGAACCCCCTGGGGATACATGTGGGAGCTCAGTACATCATCACCTCCTCTTGAGTGATGCCGTCTGCCGTCACTTAGATGCTGCGGTCACTTAGAGACACAGCCTGTGTAATCCACACTGTCCCTTGAACTCCAGTTTCCTCCCCACATCCACAGCTGCTCTGGGAGCTGTGCTTGCTCGGGGCTTTTCCAGCACACTGCAATTTGATGCAGTGTTCACTTTTTCTGAGCTGCTTCAGCCTTTTCTTTCTTTACGTGCATAGAAAGTGTGTGTCAGCTCTTCGAGCCACCCTGTGTCGCAGGGAGCTCTTGGTTACCCTCATCACAGATGCCCCAGATAGGACAGAGTTGGTCCTGGTGGTTTTCTTCTTGCAGCTCAAAGGAAAGAAGTCAATGAAGTGAACGCTTTGTGTGTTCAGGGAAGAAAAGAAGGTTGACTAAGGTCAAAAAAGGTTGACCTGAGCCCCAAATACCACGCAAACCCACCTGAAAATGGCTTTACCTTTTAAAATGGAAAATAGGGCTCCTGTCTGAAGAGGGAACTCCTCAGGGATGTTTTGTTTCATTCAAAGTCCACTTTTTCGTTGTTTGGATGAAAGATCCCTCAGAAAACGTATGACCTTTGCTATGGTGGGAGCTGAGCTAGCAAAAGACAGGCCCCACATAAGAGGGAAAGAGGGAAAATAAGGAAGCAAACAATGAAGTACACCAGGGCATCACATGTGAGGACAATCAGAAGAAGTCCATCCCGAAGAGTGAAGTACACATGTGGACTGTACATAATTGAGGTTTATGGCCTGCAGGGGTGACTGTCACCACAATGCAGAAGAGTCCCTGCCCTGCTCCTGTGCCGGGTTCTTCCTGGCTGACATTTCAAAGAGGGAAATAGTTTCTCCATCACTGCTGCTGCTCCTTTTCTGCCACTGAGCACATTGGCATTCGCAGTGTCACACACAGAGATAACTGAAAACCTGTTCTGGGCTTGTTTAGCAAAATGAAATTGTATCTCCTTCAGCCTTTGAGGAAAAGTCATGTCACCAGTCAAGTATAAAGAATTGCTGACCCTTGTTGCTGAGATAAGGATATAATATCAGGCTTTTTTCTTCCCTCTTCTCCCTGCTCGATAGAAGTTAGGAGTGTGCCTGCCTAAAGACACAAATCAAAGCCCATCGCTATTACCTTGGGTGAGATGCTGCCATTACGAACTGAAAGACCTGGAAGGGTGGCTGGTTCACAGAAGGTGCTCGGGCCCCAACCCCGCGTTTCCATCACTGGGACCCCCATGTGTGGTAGGAAGCAACCCCCAGGGCTGCTGCCCGTGCTGTTCAATGTGAAGCCCAGTGCTTGGGTGGAGGGTGGCTAAATCCCGGCGCCTGCAGTTTTCCGCCTGCCAGGACCTGCTGCCATTCCAGGGGGTGGAAAGAATTCCCTGAGGCTGGCGGGAGCTGCTTTTATCTGCACAGATACCGGAGCCCCTTTTGGAAACTCTGCTGGGAGAGGAAGATAATATAATAAGAATGTGACAGTGAGAAGGAAAGGTAAAGCAATTAGAAAAGACAACGCCTGACAGTCCAGGATGGAAAGAGATACTTATAGGAGGAGATAATTCCTATCTTTATGCCCAGGGAGGTTTCTGTCCATTACTCACTTTAGCATTAATAAGAGTTGTGTGGCCAAGTCCTAAAGAGTGGCTTATTATGAAGAGTGCAGCCCACTATAAAACATGTCATCCAGAGTGATGGACTTGCCTCGCAGCTCCGTTATCCCAACAATGTGATGATGGAGAGAAATGAGGGCTGCAGCCTGCTGCAGCTGCTCTCTGGGAAGAGGCATCCGGCTTGTGCTTGGCTGCTGGTGACACTCTGCTGCCCTGTGCTCTCTGCTTGCATCCCAGGCCACCTCACTGACGTTGGTCCTGTCGCTGGCTGCATTTGGAAGAAGCTACAGAGCCCTTGGTGTGCTCGGAGAAGTGGGCATTTTGAATTCTTCATCCCACTGCAGCAGGAGGACTTGGATACCCAAGGAGCCATTGATGGAGTAGGATGGAGACCTCTGTGCTGTTACGCTCACTTGGTCAAGCTCATTATCTCTGGTAGCATCCGGGCTTCACCCTTCAACAGCCCATTGGTGCGTTGTGAGCTGGTGGCCTCCATCCAAGTCCTGCAAGCAACCTCCTGCACACATCCAGGGAGCTCATTAGCTCCATTAGCAGACAGGTCATGCTATAGGTGCTGGACTTAACTTTCCACATGTGCAGTCAAGTGAGACATAAGGGTATTTGCTGCACCTCTGCTCAAGGTTACTGCCTTTACCAGGACCAGCAACTCAACCTCTACTATCACTAGTATATATGTAAAATGCCTCTTGGAGAGAAACCTCAGTGCTGCCCGTGCAGCCTTTGGCTCAGGATAAATGGCCCTTGAGCACATAGGGCAAGGTCCAAGTTCTGCTGGCAGGCTAGCGTCCAGCACTGTTGGTGATGGTGACGTTCCTGAATTAATAAGAGCATTTCAAGTCCCTGCTCTGTGTGGCTGCCAGCATTGGAAGCATTGCCAGCTCTGTTTTAATAATGGCAGATTGCAGAATTATTCAGAGGAGGAAGAAAGCCGTGCAAGGAGGAGATGTGATGGAGACATTTTGTGCTGCAGCAGTGGCAGGGAAGGTCTGTCACATGTTGAGCTTGGGTGGGCAATGGCAAGGCAATGGGAGCCTTTGCCAGGTTTTATACAGCCCTTTCAGGTTCAGGTTTCCCAGTGCTTCATGAAGGATGTAAGCATCATGGCTTTTGTTTTTCTGTAGTGGATAGAATGGAGCAAGAGACTTGACTTGAATGATATGAGGGTATCATGTGTGCCTGCTGCTTTTGAACGGACTCGTCAATAGGGCCAAGTGGAAAACAAAATTTAGGGAATGTGAGACACCCATGTGTTGGGTTAACATGTAAGAAATAAAACAAGGGGCAGCCTGTGAGTGGAAGGATGACCTCTGATTGTCTCGGCTTGTTCATGGCGCTCAGTGCTTTGAAGTCAGTAGCTTATTCCTCACCATGCAAAGGTGGAACAAGAAGCGTGTGTTTAGTTTAATGAGAAAAGAGAAGCCAAAAGGGCTGGCCGCTTCCCAAGGCTGATAACTACCTCCTACAGCAGCTCATGGGAGGATTTGATGGTGCAAAGAGCCACCTGAGAAGGCTCATGCAAGACTTACCTGAAGGATGCTCAGGTGCCAGCCGGCAGCTCTCATCCCCACACCTTTGGGGGGGACCCGCAGTGGCAGCATCCGCCTCATCTCGCCCACATAACACAGGTTGCCCTTTCCAATTTGGCAGCTGCCAGGTACTTTTTGAACGCTTCAGCAGTGTTCCCTTGGCAACACTTTCAGATGCGGATCGCAAAGTGTGTCGGAGAAATATTGAACCCTACATCCAGGCGCTTCCCTGTGCGGTGAGCCCCATCCCACCAGCGCAGTCAAGGCACGGCTATTCCCGTTCCTCAAATGCAGGTGGTATTCTTAGCTCTGACACGTTGCACATATCAAATACCAGGCAGGATCGGATGCTCCCGATGCAGTGCCTAGGAATTCACACGGGGGAACCCTTGGGATTTACTGTGTAAGTTAAGACTGGTCCTGGCTGCCAAGGATGAGGCTGGATTTCCCCAGCTATCCCAACTGGCTGCTGCTGCGTGCCCGGTGGGTTTACTCCAGTGTTGGGCTGGATGGATCCCGGTGTCTGCTGCACCTTTGCTCTGTGTTTGGGGTGTTCAGTCCAGCATCACTTGCTGTGAACTTGGTACCACCTCCAGTGGGTGCTTAGGGGTGCAATAAGGCTCCTCTCCTATCGCTCCGTGCAGTGCTCCCATGGCAAGGAATGACCGGCACAGTGTGCAAAATTGCTGTGCCAAAGGTTTTAAAGCAAAAGGAGGTGGGAGAAAATGAACTTCGTGTTCAATTCATGGCAATCTGGGTTCATTATAGTTCTCTGCCAGCTCTGGTCT
>JBCJKH010057712.1:11570-27285 GCA_039877255.1 Loriculus beryllinus
GAGGGGAGCGAGAGCCATGTGGGTAGCACCGTTTTAAAGCTCGCATGGTACTGCATCTGTCCAGCATTAGATTTCTCTGCCAGCTCTGGTCTCCCACCAGCCACATGTTTTATTAACTTATCCATCTGCTTTAAGGGAAAATGAGTGAAATGGTACAGGGGGGTTTCTCTTGCCTTTTTCACTCTGGGAACCTGGAGAAGAAATAATCAGCTGGGAAATCTAGGCCATCCCATTGTGGTTCAATCTGGGTCTTGAAACCATCAAGCTGGGCTTATGTGAATGTGGCCATTTCTTCCTCGGTCTCAACTCTTTTGATTTTAGTTTGGTTTGATTTTATTCAGTCATCTGGAACAAGCAGGCGCAGAGGGGAGGTGAAAGCAGAGGATGCTGATAATAGTTCTTCAGCAGCAAGTTGGGCATAAAATAGCTTTATCCGTGGGTTTTGTCCCTGGTTTTTTAATTCCCATTTGCAGCAGTTGAAAGGCATTTACAGAAGGGCCAGGTCAGGTGGATGCGGGTGCCGTAGAAAGGATGGTTATCCCTGGTTATCCCTGGGCTTCCCAAAGCTGATGTGCTGGCAGGGGTTGTGCTGCGTGAACCGAGCAGCCCACGCCAATAGCTGATATTTGGTTGGAGATCTCTGTCCTCTCTGTACCTGGAGCATCATGGGGAGGCTGTTGACAATTGCTCCATGTCTTTGTCTCCTCTGACCTCAGCTGCTGGCTGCACCCACCCCGCTCCAGTGCTCCTGACAGCATCCTAATCTTAGGATAACCACATGAGTAAGTTGATGTTTTGTATGTTCACACTATGGGAGGGGGTTTGGCCAACATATCCCAACTGAGAGGCCACCCTAACTTGGCTTTTGGCCCTCAGAGGCTTTCCATTAGGTTTTCTTTCCTGCAAACCCACAGCTTGCTGCTTTGATGCAAACTTGTTCTCTGCATCCTCCAAATCTAATATTCTGCAACCAAGGGCTACTTCATTTTAATCATGTCATTAGCCCAAACCTTGGCCGTTCTCTGCTTTTGTGGTAGGATGCTCTATGTGCACCTCATTCCTGCTCATGGTCTCTTATGGGAGTGAAAAAACGGATCCCCTGTGCTCTGTCCGTTGCTCTGTTCCCTCTCCTGCATTAGTTCACCCTCTGAACCTTTCATTAAACCCAGAATGTCGATTTGTAACTCCTTGCCCCAGCCTGTTTGTTATCCCTGCAAGGTCTCACAAGGTGGCAGTGTTATTGCTAGTCCACCCGCAGGTTGCTTGGTGTTCGCTCAGCACTGTAAATATATGTGTTTAAAGTCAGCTTTGATAATGGTTATGATGCTGCAGGATGTGTTTTACAGTATAGCAGGAAATACTGGGCGCAGGTGGCTGAGAGCACTGGGTGCAGCTGGCTGTTGTCCCCAGCATCTGCCGGATCATAGGGTACAGGGGGCTTGGCTGGCACCTCCATCTCCTGGGGGCCAGGACCCACTTGCTAGAGCAGACACTAAAGCAGCCAGACATGTTTTCTCCCAGCTAGGAAGCAAAACCTCATCAGTGGTGCTGTAGTAAGGTCTCTCACCATTAACGGAGGCAATCTTTGTTGTTGTTGTCTGGTTTCTATGTTATTTTGTTTCCCTGGTTCTCCAAAGGGGTTGATGAGCAGCAACCACAGCAACAGAAGTACCCTTGTGTGAGCACTGATGACCTGTTTGTTCAGAGCATGTTGCCTGGGGCTGCTGCAGGGGACAAAGAGGTTTGAAGAAGCAAGATGAAGATGGGGGTGGGATGTGTGGGACCAGGATGATGCCATTCTTTGTATTAGCACCACAGCTCAGCAAGCTTGGCAGAGCTGGACGTCAGCCCAGAGCATGGGGTGTAAAGGGCACCTCAGCACCAGGGTCTGCCCCGTAGCCCGATGCACATTGATCGTTCAATACCAACATGGAAATCCATTATTTATGGGGAAAATTGGAGACTGGTGTCAGCTTAGACTCTGGGAGGCTGGGTGCTAAGAGAAAGCCCAAACTGTGCCTGTGTCCCTTTGTTGTGCCTTGTGCTAAAGGATGGACACAAGAGCCTTTTCCTTGGCAGCATTTCCTGCACTTACCTGCTGCTGCTCTGCCTTCCACGTTACTCTCATGGCCTCTTTGATTTCCTACTTCATGGGTGCTCAGGGCTCTCGGAACCAAGGCTTCCAGGAATACCAGGGGGGTTTGGTGGCCAACAGGGCATGTTTGTGACCTTTTTGTCTCACAAATGTGATTTCTCATCTTTGCAGCTCCATCTGCATCGCTTATTGGCGGAGCAGAGATGAGATACTCGGGCACCACCGTTATTTACCTTATTGAAAAGCTTCTGTGTGTCTTTCTTGCTCTAGTACGGCAGGGTTAGGTTTCAGAAACCATGTGCCCAGCCTGACAGATTTGAGCCTAAAATGCTTAATGTCACACACGTGCTCAACTGCTTGGCTGAACAGGAATCCATAGGAGTGCGTGAGCACCAAAATGTTTTAGGTAGAAATCATCACAGATGTCAAGCTGCTCTCTAAATCCTCGCTGTTTCTGAGTATTCTGGTGGAGAAAATGTCACTCTGAATGGCTGAGCCTGTGCCAATGTGTGGTTGGGGTCTGCTGGAAGGACTGGAGAGGAGTTTATTAATTGTACAGACTCCATCAGGCAGCAGAAACAGAAGAGGTGGGGGCTGTGGGACTCCCCTGTGAACCCACATTCAGCCCTGGGGCTCGGCAGCGGTGGTGATGCTCTGCTCAGGGCTGCAGGCACGCACACATCTGCTGGCCAGAGCTCTTGGTTCCTCGCTTCTTTGGTGTGAAATTAGCTTTTGAAACCCAGGGGACTCCTCATGAGCAAAGGGGTGATGGGGATCTCTGAACAACGAATGCTGGAGAGCTTCTCTGGAGAGAGAGCTTTAGGCTTTGTAGCATGCACCCTATTCGCCTGTCTCCCCATGGACAATGGGGGATGAATTTAGGGCAGCGGGGTGGGTGAAACCCTGGAACAGATTGCCTACAGAGGTGGTAGATGCCTCATCCCTTGTACCATTCAAAGTCAGGTTGTACTGAGCTTGGAGCAAGCTGGTCTAGCTGAAGATGTCCCTGCTCATAGCAGGAGGGGGTTGGACTAGGTGAACTTTAAAGATCTTTTCCAGCTTGAGATATTCTGTGATTTCCAAGAAGGAATTCAATATCTTCTCCTTTTATATTGAAGAATTAAAAGATTCTCTCTTTGTGGATTCCCATCATTTAGCAGCAACCAGGGGAGCAGGTCTTGTCTGTGATGCTGCAGTCATTGGGGTGAGCCTTTGGGGAAGCACCTCATGCTGCTGCCCCACTGCAGCGAGAGCAGGTCAGTTCACTCCTACTCATCATATACATGACTGAGGACCCAGAGAGCTAGATTAAATTGGGATGGAGTTGAGCTTTCTCCAAGCCCCATCTTTAGGCTTATATCCCAGCCATATGGCTGAGGATGCCACTTCTCTCCACCTTCCTGCAGAAGGCATCTTGCACTGCCTCGCGTGCGTTGCCGTAGTCTTTCAGCATCGCTATGCTTGTTGCCGATAACAGTAGTATATAATATTGATGTAGATCATCTGGCAGTCTCAAAGTGCTTTTAAATTGATGATCTGAGCATCAGAACAAGTGTTGGTTGTAAAATCAAAGCACTGCCATTCTGCAGTATGGCAGGCACAGGCTGAGCCAAGGTTTGGGAGGAAAAGGCAATTTTGGGGACTGCAGGAGCAGGGGGAGTTTTCCCACTGACCTCTATTGAACAGGGTTGGTCTGTTTGCTCTCCATTAATTCATCTGCTTTTGCAAAATGTGTCATTGTGAAAAATCCTGATGGGAATTTGTGGAATTAACACTTTTCTTTTCTGAATTTGGTTCCATTGAATATTTTAGAGCTTTGCTGTCAGAATTCAGAGCTTTTTGTTGGGAATCTTCTGCAGAGGGTTTCTTCCCCACACATTTCTTCATGCTGTTTCATAGCGTGTCAGAAGCAGCAGAGCAGAGTCCCACTGTTTTACTATTACACAAAGGTGAGGTGTTGCTCCAAACATTTCACCCTGTCCCCTGTAGCATCAGCCTTGTAATGATTTGTAAAGAGTAAATAAGAAAACAGCTTCAGTTCATGCATCAGTAGTGAGTAATTCCATGCTGCCATCAGTCCCACACCAGGGAACTACAGAAACCTCCTTAAACTACAGACAAAAACATAAGGATGGGGGAAAATAATCAGTTTTTCTAACTTCTGATCTTTTTTTCACTATGGTTTTGCATTTGCTCTGCCTTGCACAGCAGTAAAACATCCCTGTGGATTGTCTTTGGCTCCGTCTTGGCATCTCCCTTTAGCATGGGCATCCCCCATCCCATCAGCCTGCTGGGGAGCTCAACAAGGGCAGTTACCCAAAGCCACGGGAGGTGGCTGAAGGAGAGCCCTCAGCTTTGCAAGCGCGCATGGTCATGGCAGGAAACATCCCTCCAGTGCCCAAGAGCCCATTTGGGATGGCAGATCCCACAGATAGTTTCTGAAGCAGCTCTCTGAGCTACATAGCATGGCACGGAGGCACCTGGGCCGCCCATGTGTAGCAGGAGAAGCAGCTCCCAGCACTGTGCACAAAACCATATGGAAGAAGCAGTGTTTCTCTCCCACGCTCCTCCCCAGGAGGCCCTTCTGAGAGATGACATTTCTGCTTTAACCCCCTGTCTGTTTTCCAGAGTCTGAAGCCCACAGATGACGAGGTTTTGTTTTCCCTCTCTTTTCATTTTATTTCACTAAAAGCTCCAGTGAAGGGATGTGATTTGAGGAATGGGCTTCTCGAAGTACTTTAGTACCTTGAGTATCTGGAGAAAGCCAAGCTAATGGCATCTCTGTGCAGGGTAGGCTCACTCAAGACATGCTTCATTAAGTGGAGCTCCAAGAAAAGATGAGAGCTATGGGGAGATAATTTCACCCCTGCATCACAGCCTTCACCTCCAGTGAGGCTCAGCTTCCTAAACCCCCTGGCAGTGTGACAATGTCACCCTTCATTTTCACCTTATTCATCAAGTTTCTTTTTTTCAGGGAATTTTGCTCCAAAAAGGGACAAAGGATGCTGTATTGTGAGACTTTCCAGGGTGTAGCATTGTATGGAGAAGTATATAAACTTCTGCTGCTTTATCCCTTGCCTGCTAAGTCCCAAAGCTTGTTAAATCCAAAGGTTTATAGCAATGCTTTAATGTCTTAAGTATTGACCCAAATTACCTGCTATGTGTCCTGTAAATGATTGGAAACACTGTGGCTTGGGGAAAGATCATCTCCTCTGCAAGCTTTCCCATGCCCCGACAGCTCTGCATTGACAAGTTGTATTGGTTTGGAGTGCATTTCATAGCAACAATTTGACTTTTACTTATTGTAATGCTTTTTCTGTAAGCAGATTGGTTCAGTTTGAGTTTGCTTTTAAAAGCCTTCTTCTTCTTTAATCCAGAATAATACTAGCTCCGTGGCTTTTAACATGATTAAATAAGGGCAGCCTATGACGACACTGGGCAATTCTGTTTCCTAAAGTATATTGGATTTAGCACTGAGGCTTCTGGGCTGTAAATGGAAGCTTTTGTTGGGCTAGTTTGAACAGTCCTTAGTTCAACCTTTGTGTTCTCCCTGAAGGTCACTGTAGTACAGGTGCTCCGTCATTAAAAGGTGCCAAAGGAGAGCCTTTTGCAATTGGTGTTAGCCTCATCTCTGGATGTGCCGTGTTCCCTGCCCTCCCTGCAGGAGCTATTAACATGGCAGGAATTCCTTGCTAAAAGGTGACCAGTGATGGGGTGACCTCTGCATGGCCATGGACTTGTCCTCCATGAAATAACCACTTTGCAAAGCTCTTGGGATCACATCTCCCATCCTCCCTCCATCGCTCTCATGCACGTGCTTTGCTCTGGAAACGAGCTCCTGGAGCAGCCAGGAGCAATTAGCTCTCTGTGTGATCTTGTGCCAGTCAGTCAGCCTCAGTATGTCCTGCTTCCTTTGTGCTTAACCAGTGGATAATCCCTGATTAGCTTTCCGTAAGGCGCTATAGGATGAACCCATTGGCAGCTCTGAGGTGCCTGAAGTTGCTGTGCTGAGCCCACAGCACTAATAGGTGATGAATCCACTGAGCATGGCAGGAACCTGTGAATGCAGCAGAGAAAAGAAGTTCCTGGTTAAGATGAAGTGCCTACTTATTACTATTGTCACTCTTTGTAATTGCAGAGTGCTGTGAAAGTTGCAATTCAGAGACAAGGAAAAGCCACAGGTCAAAATCCTTCACTAGTGGGAAGTAATCCAGGGATTGGTCTGATTATGTCTGCTTGCATGAACTAATGCATCTCTCTTGATAGAATCTTAAAGCTCTTCAAATTCCTCATGTAACCGTAAAAATGTGCAATTTTCCAAGGTCTTTTTTTCCCTAATCCTGCTAATCCCTAAAAAAGATGGTGCTTGTCTACACGTGAGGGATTGGGCAAAGGTGAGTGTGTTTTCCAGGCTTAGGACAAGGACTCTTGACCTGCATTGCCAAAGCTCATTGTACCTTTGGAAAGGGAGACACACTTCCCCTTAAGCCGTGTCTCATTGCCATGCCTGCCGCCAGCTCACGTAACCAAAGGGAAATATTATGATATGTCTTCAGCTTCCTATTTTCCTGGCTTCCTGGAAGGTGGTTTGTAATTATGGGGCAGTTGCTCTATGTTTGTGGTGTCTTTAATAGCTGTCAAAGATAACGAAGCTGATGGTGGTGGGATGAAAGCAAAGCCATTTCTTCTGCGTACCCAAATGTAGTTGCCCTTTAGGTAAATGATAGTCGCTTCCACAGCAATTAGTGCTTTCTGAAGTGTGTTTGATTAAATTAGATATCCCTCTTCCAAAAGTAGGCATAATTAATCTATCAGTGACTTTAAGTGCTACCGACTTTGTAGCTTTGCTATCAACTTTCAAAGACATCTCCAAGGAACTGGGGAAGGCAGAAATGATTTTCAAGTCCTTATTTCTAGGAATTATGAGATTGCCCACTAAAGCCTTCTCTTTTAAACATATGTTTAATTTCTGAAGGCTTGACTTAGCGTGCAGTCAGGTGGATGGCACATGAAGTGCTGAAGTGAGGCATGTGCCTTGTGTTTTGTTGAATCAAGACCACATCCAGGTTGATAGGCCTGGACACTAGATTCCCATTTTTAGCTGGACACTAGATTCCCATTTTTAGCAGAAATAGAGGAGCTGCAGGGAAGCATGAAAAGCAAGTCTTCCTGTGCCCATTCATCTCCTGGTGTTTCTGAGCCAGGAAACACCAATGGCTGCCAATGGTGGGAGGATGCTGGCCTCAGCCCAGCAGCTTCGTCACCAATGAAGCTGCTCCTGGCACCAAAACATCACAAAGGGCAGCCAGGTCTTTGCCAACAGGGCAGCCTCGGTCGCCTTGGCCAAGGCTACATGGATGGAGGTGGCCACCATGTATGGCAATGCCAGGCTCCATCAGCAAAGGTGGCTTTATCATCCCCCCTTCCTAGCAGGAGCTTTGCTGGCGACGTCAACTTATGGCACACCGGTCTGCTGACAACGAGAGAAGTAGGCATGAAGTATAATTAAATTGAAAGCATATTTAAACTGTTTTCGGAGCACTACTTATGAAGGAGCATGGATATTCAGGGCATATTAAACTGTCAAATTTAATAAATCTCAAGCAGCATGGCTGTGGTCCAACACCAATGCATATTTTTTGCAGCACCATTTAATTAAGAGTGAGTATTGTTCTTTAAGCTTATTCATTGTTCCTCTGAAGCAGAGTGCACAGTGAGAGCTGTGGAATTGAGTTGGTTTAATAAATTAGACCTGGCTGCTGCTTTTTTGTTCAGTGGCATTGAATCTTAACCCAGAAAAAGGAAACACCATGGAAAAGATAAGGGCATTACAGGGACAAAATAGCCACGGTGACGTGACAGAGGAATTGGTGCTGCTTGCTTCATCCAAAAGCAGTCTGATGACAAGGGCTGTGTTTAACGCATTCTTTGAGATGAGTTAAAATAGCAACAGGTCAAGGCTGGAGCAGGCCTTAAAATTGGTCGTTGCTTTTATCCCTACAGCGCAGTTGGCTGCTCCCATGCTCTGCTGTGAACCAGGAGGCGTGTGCCAAGCCGGAGCATAGCTATTATAACTTCACTATCATCTCGATGGAGATGGCTTTTTTCTTCCATTGCAATCTTGTTCCTCTCTGTCCTTTTGAAGCAAGATGGGCAGATCAGGTCATGAGAAGCTGTCTGCTACAGAAACCACTTAAATATGGTGTTGAAAATGATGGTGTGGTCATGGGAGCTGTTGAAGAAGAAAGTGGTAACAGGGGCAAGGGACCCTACCTTTCTCCCCAGGTTTTGAGATATCATCTCCAGTCCTTCTGAGCAGCTTTGCAGGGGCAGAATGCTTTTCAGGAAGGCATCTGTGTGGTTGCGTGTGTATACCCATCCATATGGGCTCAATAGCTTTTTCCCACATTTTATCCCACATATCAAGCAATGCTCAAAGGGCCTCTTTGGGCTGTGATTTCCTGAGTGGACACTGCAATCAAAGCTACCAGCAATTTTAGAGGGGAAGAACAAGCAGGTGATGGAGAGGATGGACGTGCTCTGGGCCATGCAGAAGCTTTCTACTTTGTGATGCTGCTTGGTCCAGTTCTGGGCTGGGGTTGACGAGCAGGCAGGTTGCTTGGTGGAGCTTTGAGTCCTGCTTGGAAACCACGGGGGTCTGGGATCAACATTCCTTAATTTTTCTAAGTTACCTTGAGCTCTGGTGAGTTCTATTGTAGCCCAGACCTCCTAGAAATGGCATTTGAACTGCGTTCCGCAGGGCTGCTGATAGCAGATTTCAGGACACAAGGATGGCTTTTGCTATTTAGGTCGAGCAGTGAGGCTCTTTTTTACCCGTTCTCATCCTTTAGAGGTACCTAAAAATCAGAGTGATTGTTGTAACACTCAAAGTGTTGCTCTTTGGGAGAAAAAAAAAGATGAAGTTAGAATCATTTACTGAGGAGCTTCAAATGCAAAGGGAGGGAAGATCAGGCAAAATAAAGCATTAAAATTCACACCCACAGCTTCTGTCACACTTTCTTGGGCTCTGACAATGAGGAGGCCAGCATTTGGCAATTCCTCATTTGGAGCTGTCAGTCTGTAACCTGAAATGTAGATAAAACACTGAAGACTTTGAAGTCCCCTTCTCCGCGTCTCCTCCTCTTTTCCTCCCCGTTTGGGTCCCTAACAAAAGTCCAACTACTCCTTCCTTTCTTTTTTACTTCCCAAATCTTAGGCTTCAGTTCCCTCTTGCTGCAGATTCTTGGCACAAAGCTCATTGTGCCCCTTCAGTTTGTGACCAGATCAGAGTGATGCTGCAGGAGAGATGCTAAACTTGGTGCAAAGCTACAAACCATGTCTGAAAGGGTTCCTCAGTGTCTTCATGAAAATCAGCTGCTTTTTAGTGACATACAGGGAATAGCAAGAACACAGGATCAGTCCTTAGGTGCACATCAAAGCCATGCTCAGCAGACTGGGGAGCCCTTTTGTTGGATCAGACTCTGTCTCGATGTGGGTGTTCATTTTTAGAGCTGAGCTTTAATGGAGCTGGTGATGCAGCATGGAGGAGGGGGAAGAAACAAAAGGGAAAGCAGGAATTGCCACTTAAAGATGACAAGTGATTAGATAGCGATGGGTAGCTTGTCAGAAGCAATGAAGAAGCAGATTGACAGCGCACAGGGATGCGGAGCATCACACGGGGCGGGACGTGGGGCACGGGGAAGGCACCGCATTGCTGAAACCAAATGAGGTAACGGGGGAAATCCTCCTCTTTGCTGTTAGTCACTTCTAATTGCTGAGACGTTTCCAGAATTACATGTTCTATTGCCAATAACCTCCCCAGAAGTTTGCAAAATGCTATTTTAAAGCGTGTTCTCCACCCCCAACCTCCCAGCCCAGCTTTTGGAGAAGACCTTGCAATGGAGCCTAGCATATGCTTCCCTTGTTACGCTGCGGACGGGGTATATTTCTGGCACCATTCAATGTCAAAACACTGCTGGTATTTTTAGTACAACTGCTCAGTAGGCACGAGCTCCTTGCAAACCAAGGAAAAACAGAGCTCCCTTGCAAATAGTCTTGGGATTCCTTGAAAGGGAGCGAGGCTCGTGCTTTTTCCTCTCGCGGCGATGGAGCAATTCCACTTTAATGGAAGAAACAAGGAGGGTAGAAGTGCACTGAGAGCAGCAGATGGGATTGCTTCACCCAGGCCCCTGGGTTTGGAGGGTTTATACATGTTTTAATGCATGAGCGACATGGACAAGTGGCTTTGAGGGCTTTCTTTGGTCTTTCTTCTGCACCAGTCTGATCTTAAACGCAAAGATTGTTCTTTGTTTTAGGAAGAAGGGGTCTGGAGGCCTTTGCACTAGCTTTGAACTGGAATGCAAATATTTTCCAAGTTCAGCCTCTGTCTCCAGCTGGAGAGGCAGAGCAAACAAACAAGCAAACAGATTACACAGCAATGCAAAGGGCAGATAAGAGAGCTGCGGAGAGGGAGAGACCAAAGTCATTCCCTTGTGATGACGATGCTGATGAAGCATCCAAAGTAGGACAGTACGAGGACTCCATGGATGAGCTTCAGTGAGCTGCAGTTACTGTGTGTGCTGCTGGTTTTACAGGCTGCTTTTCCCCTTGGTTCTGGTGGATCTGCTGTCTCTTGGCACAAGGGGGATTATCTTGTTGACTAGTTTTGAAATGAGCGTTGTTTGCTCGGTTTTGGAACCAGTAATGCAGTGTCCAAGGAGGTTTTAGGATGTACCCATGTTTTCTGGAGCCTGGAAAGAGGGAGAACAGATTTTGAATTGCTGGTTTAGCTCAGGCACAGTGGACAATAGACTGATCTATCCCTGATCTCCCCAGCAGTGATTTAGTCCAAGTTCGTTGTTGCTATTTCAAGCTATTCCATCAAATTGGAGTAAAACAATAACAAAGGTTCTTCCCTGATCACTCCCATGCCCTGGCACATGCTTTCTGCAGGTTCAAATTGTTGTTCTCTACCACCGTGGCCTTCATCTCAGATTTAACGTGCTGGCTTTGGTTGGTGGGGACAAAATCCTTCAGATTTTTCCCTTCTTTTTAATCCTTCAAGGGACTGTTTAGTCACGATTCCAGGTGGACTTGTATTTCTGTGCTTTGTGAAAGGTGCCACTGTCGCTGCAAAACAGCCGTATGGAGAATGGGAAGACAGAATAAATCATGAGTAGAATAAAGGAAGGGGTGGGATGCTTTTATCTATTTACTTAGATGTTGCCCCTAAGTATTAATGTTTTATGCCACTCACATTCACTTTCAAATCCGCGACACAAGGAAGCTGCATTGAAGAGGATGAGAAGACATAATACAGTGGAACACAGTTAATTATTAGTATTAATATTGCAAAGGAATCAATGGTGGCTGTGGAAGGCTCTGTGCCACGTGTTTATCTCGACAGTGTTTTCTTTTCTGCTTCATGCCTGTAACCTGCAGGGTACAAAACTCAGGTTTTCTTGTGCATAGTTTCGCATTCAGACTCGTTATGAATGCTTCTTGGCACATTGAACTTGAGTTTCCTAATGAGAGTGATGAAGAACTTGAGGTGGTCGGTGAGGTTTTGGGCATGTGTACACAGGGCAATGGCTCCCTGGGCAAAAGCTCCACAGCCAGGATTTATCTTCCATGGTGCAACCACATCTTCTTAGCAGCCCCGCACCAGGGTTTCTTGGTTGATGATGGAAACCAGCACCATCCTGGTGAGGATAACGGAGCAGCGTGACCTTCAGGGCTAGGACCATAGGTCTTGTGAGATGCAGGATTTGAGCACTTTGGCCTTCTGTCCTCTTCTTGCAGTCTCCAGGGTTTTAAGAAGCATAGGCAGGTATTTAGGTTTAATTGACAGCGGGGATCTCCTAAGCTGCCCTGAACAAGCCATCACTGTGTCCTTATTAAAGATGGAAAAGCAAGATAGTGATGCTGTTACCGCTCAATTCCTGGAGCACTCAGTAAATTCATCTCCAACTGATCAAGCGAAGCACAGGAGATGAGAAAAGGATCCATATGCACATGCCCTTGTCTCTGCTACGCTGCAAATTCAATTTCATCAAATCCTAATTTCATTCATTTCCTGACACTTTGAGTGAGCTGTTTGTCGGTGCTGTCCAGGGCTGCCACATTAGTGTGGATTAATAGAGATTTGGAGGTGCTTCGGCGTTTGCTGCTCCAAAGGATTGATGGGCTCTGTTGGGATGGGAGGAGAAATGGATGCTCCTTGCAGCCTTCCCCAGCCTCTGTGCTTTAGAAAGCTGGTAACTCTGATTCACACTTCCTCCAGCTTGTTGGCATCACACGGGGGCAGACGTGGCTTTTGGAGGGGGTCAGAGCATGTGCTTGGGTAGCAACCCCCAAATATGAATGTTTGCCAAAGCCACCCATCCCTGGTGCTACGAAGCTGAGCTGCAAACACAGGGGCCAGGAGGGGCCACTCTGCAAACTTTGCTCGTCACTTGGTTCAGAACTTAGCCTCAGTCTGGCTGTAGAAATGCAGGAAATGCAGTGCACACAGGATTTCTGCAGCCAGGTTTTTGTTTGATTTCAATATCAAGCTCTTTTGATGCCTTCAGGCATCCTCAACCCTCAGACTTGACACCACTCTTAGCAAAGTGCATGTAGTGGACATAAGGTGCGAAAGTAGCTTCTTTTTGTGCTGGTAGAGTGAGACCATCCATCACAGCCACCCCTCAGCCCATCTGGACAGACAGGCAAGAAACATGAGGACATTTCCAGCATATGCTGAAGGTCAGGAGGCTCCTACCCAAGGAGACTGAGCACGATTCCTGACTGCAGACAAGCTCTGGCAGGGAATTTCTTTTACTGCATCCTCCCATTTCAGGCCATACAAATATGAGGACAACCTGCTGGTGCTTGATACTTCCCTAAGCAATTACCAGTGTGCTAATTGGTGTAGGCAGCGCTGCTGCTGGAGCTAAAAGCTGTCTGATGCTGGGTGTGCATCCTGCCTGGATCAGTGCCACCCCGGAGTCCTATTAGAGCCTTGCCTCAAACTTGTTCTTTGCTACTGCCCCATTGAGTGGAACAACTCTCTCAAGGGAGACCTATTTCCAAGGGGATAACGCTTTTAGTCAGATGAAGCAAGGCAAGTTTTGTGCTGTATTACTTTATAAAGCACTTTTTAAGTCCCAGTGCTGCACAGGTCCTTTGCTGGGCTACCACCAATTGCTGGTTAATGATTTCTCCATTAACACTCTATGATTCTATCTGGCTTTTTTATGACCCTTCCTTGTCTGTAGGTCCCAGTTGGCTGCGCTGAGGAGCCTCTTGCTGATGCCAGTGTCTCCATGCACGCAGGCTTATTTATGTCTAACCAGCAAACAATGGGATAGATCAAGAATTGCTCTTCTCAGCTGTGCAAGCTGTTTGCATAGTTTTAATGCCTTTTCCTTCTCTGGATTGATTTCCTTATGTAGAAACCTGCAAAGGACAACCGGAACCAATTGGGGCTCACTGGGGCTGCTTCTTCTATCAGGTGGGCTCAGTGATCATGGCCAGATTGTGGGTGCTGCTTCAGTCCTTTTCACCTGGGGAAGGAAAGGTACCATCAAAACACAGATGGGCATCCGGGCTGACTCTTTCCTGTGAGGCAGAATTCCTCTCTTCAGAGAAATGATGGAGGGAAATAGTTTTGCAACATGAAAGCAGCTCTCATGAGTCACCTGCCCTGTGTTTGCTTTGCTGAACCCTCTTTCCATCTGTCAGCAGAGGTTACGTGGAGCCAATTGCTGCAGTCTGCAGGTATTCCTTGTTTCTATTTCACGTTAAAGGCAACATTTCACCCAGCTCCTCTGCTCCTACACATGGTCTGTCTGTTTTCAGAGGAGCCTGAAGTGAAGACTCATAGAAACAAGGGTTACTAAACAGCTCGGAATCTGGCTTTGCTCCTCTCTCACCCCAGCCAAAGGAAGATGCTGTAGTTTTCCAGCTGATTTAATTGAAAATTACTTGCTGGGGCTTTCCTGGGTGACCCGGACATGGACGTGATCCACTGGGATGCGGGGATGGGTCCTGACTCTTTCCCTCTACTCCAAATGCAGCCATCGTTGCCCGCTGTCCAAGTCACAGGGTTTGGATGTGCCAGGCTCCTTATGCACAAAAAAACCCCAGAAACTTTGAAGTTTTATCTGGCAAAAGCCTGATGGAAGCAAGTTCTCTGTGGAATCTGATGCTTGGCTTTTGCTGCACAACCTCTCCTTTCCCAGTAGGGTTTTCCTTGAGTCTCATGGGGTTGAGCACCTGCAAACAAGAGCAGCTCCCCTTGCTTCCAGCCCTCAAGGGGCGTAGCCTTGTTTTAGTACTTGCAGGCTAAAAGCATCAAACATACTTAAATGAGTTCCTTAAAACTGCATGTAGCTACACTCAGCAACATTACAAGCTCTGATATGTGTTTTTATTGCACCTTATTAAAGCATCAGTGCTTGAGAGTCTATTATTGATGTATTTTATTGCGTGATGATTTACAATAAGCTCTTAAAGAATGCGCAGTCATTGCTTCTAATAATCATTTAATACATATTCATAAAGGATTTCTAAGTGGTACCTTCATTCAGAATGCTTTATCGGAAGCAACAAGCAGGCTGGAGTCTGGAGCTGCGTGAGCCCAACACAAGGTCTGGTAAAGAGAAATGATGCTCTGCTCATCTCATGGAGCAGTGCTGTAATCTCCAGGTGGCCTTTAACTTGGGAGATGCAGTTGTCCAGAGGATGGAAAAAGAAGGATAAAGCTGTGTTTAAACATCTTAGGGGTCAGCTTCAAGCCTATGCTGTGCATTGGAGCCTGGAGCAGCTGATTGTGGGGAGGGAAAATGTCTTGGCTGGATTCCCCAAAGAGTTTAAATAACTTGAGGCAGAGTCAAAATAACTCGGGTTTGGTTTGTATAAGTGTTTTCTTGGCTGTTGATTGTGCAAGTGTTAGTGATGGTGGCAGGATCAAGTAAGTCACAAACATTTACCTGTCTGCAAACTTAATCTCTCATTACAGAGAGAATCCCTGGGACTTAATAAAGGCAGAAACCCTTGGAGAAAGCCAGTATAACACAGGCAGGTTGTCTTGCTACCCTAATGCCAAGAGAGGGGATCACACTTTGTTTGAAACCCTGATTTAACCCCAAAATGAGGTTTCTCATACCGTGAACTTGGTCCTGGTGGTGATCAAAATTCATTGTGATGTGATTCTGTTGCATATTTGGACACAGCCAGGAAGAAGAGATGGGCTGAATGACTTTGGTCTCATCCCAGACTGGTAAATTTAGGTGGGGACAAGGAGGAAAGTCCAAACTTTTGGGCATAGTAGTGTTGATGCTGTGTCAGGAGCTTGAATGTGTGCTGGATGGGTATCTCCATTACCTTTGTGTAGCTTAGGTGTGTGATCTGAATGAGTGCAGCTATCGCTGGTCTCTGGATATAGGAGACTTTCTGTGCTTTAGGGATCCTGCTCTTTGATTTTTGTAGTCACAGGACAAGGGGAATGGTTTTAAATAGAAAGAGGGTAGATTTAGATTAAACATTAGGCAGAAGCTCTTCCCTGTGAGGGTGCTAAGGCGCTGGCACAGGGTGCCCAAAGAAGTGGCGAATGCTCCATCCCTGGCAGTGTTCAAG
>JBCJKH010057713.1:0-15606 GCA_039877255.1 Loriculus beryllinus
GTGCTTTAAGATCAGGGCACAAGCTGATCCAGAAAAAAGGTAATTCAATTTTGGCAGACAACTGCAATATGAAAAAGAGATGGAAAAACAAACTTGGGAATGTTTAGGTCAGTGTACAGTATCCTCAATGCAGGTAGTTTCAAACTCTGAGGCTTTAAGTAGTGAAGCCAACAAAAATCAGCACTGCCCCATGTTTTCTCTGCCCTGCTCACTATTGTGAATTGTTTGTGACAAGGCAGTGAAGCAGTTTAGAGACCTGATCAAGGTTAAAACTAACCCAGTAAAACCTTAAGCTGATCATGCTGCAGCTGTTCTGTTGCTCTCCTGTTTATCTGCATTATCTGCCTTATCTGCTGCTTCCACTTACTTCACAAAGCTCCTGGAGAGCAGGCAATCTCTGTCTGCATCTCTGCTGCCCTGAGGGGCCCCCCTCATTCCCCAGTCAAACCTGCTAGATTTGTGGGTCCTATAGGGAAAAAACATAGTAGAATCATCGAATAGTTAAGGTTGGAAAGGACGTTCCAGCCCTCTACCATGGGCAGGCACACCTCACACTAAACCATGCCACCCAAGGCTCTGTCCAAACTGGCCTTGAACACTGCCAGGGATGGAGCACTCACAACTTCCCTGGGCAACCCATTCCAGTGCCTCAACACCCTTACAGTAAAAAACTTCCTCCTTATATCCAATCTAAACTTACACTGTTTAAGTTTGAACCCATTACCCCTTGTCTTATCACTACAGTCCCTAATGAAGAGTCCCTCCACAGCATCCTTAAAAGCCCCTTTCAGATACTGGAAGGCTGCTATAGTATGCAAGAAGATGATGCACCTACTGTAAGCACTCAGAAATCTGAAGTTTTGATGACATGATCTCTGCATAATATATGGGAAATAAAAGGTCAGTGGTAGCTGCTGACACTATTACAGCATGCTGGGAATAAAGCATCGCTACTGTCAATAGCTATGCTTAGCTCACTGGAGTTAGCAGACAGTCTGATCTCACCCAGACTGTCCAACTTGAACATTCAAGCTGCAAACTACATGCATTTTCAGCTTTTTTTAAGCAGGGAAATGGTACTGCTGGAAAATATATGGCTTGAGGGCATCAGTGCTACTGCCAAGGCAGAACAATAACAACTTCAGTCATGATTTATATAGCTAATTTCAGGATAAAACCCTACTTTTAAAAAGAGGAAAAGAAAACAGAATTACCTGATTTTGTATTCGGCAGCAACTACAGGTTATACTGCCCAATGTTTCAACTCAGTAAGCATGCAAATAGACTATTTTAAAGTATCAGACAAAAGGGTTCTTTTCTCCTTTATGGGCTCTCTCCTCTGCAAGAGATTTTATCAGGCTGCAGCCAAACATGTTAGCTTCCTTCCACCTGAAGCACTGGTTTGATTTTAAGAGAATTATTTTCCAAGCCAAATACTCATTCCTCTCTTGTATAGGCTCTATTTCCAGTTTATTGCTCACTTGTTCTGTTTTAAGCTACCAAAATGATCTTTTGGTCATCTATAAGCTTTCAGAGAGATGAGCCCAGAAAAGAAACATATATATCATCCATATTGGATGGCAATTCTGGATTTGCTTCTACAGTGGCAACTAATGCATGATTTTCTTTTCTACGGCATCTGAAGTTGACCCAGTACTTTCTGCTAAAGCAAAGCGCTCCAAATGGAGATACACAGTCTAACACCACTTTTTACCACGGGTACATCTAAATCAATGTATCACAACACCTTCCGTTATCACCACTCGTGCTTACCAACAAGTGTACTGAAGGACAGAGGGTTTTGACCAAGAAATACAAATAAATCCCACATAATTCATGCCATGTGTTGGTAGACCTCTATGGGACATTTAGCTATCTTCCTTCTTATTTTTCTGTAAATGGAAGTTGTTTTAAAATTGGAGAAAGTGAGAGAAAGCACAAAGATACCTCTGCAATTATTTTACCCACGCACAACATAGCATTATGGACAGAGGTGAACTAGCAGTCAAGATATTACTAGCAAATGAAAGGGGATACATAAACTGGAGAGAAGGCAGAAAGAACCTTAAGATGCCCATCCTATTTCTGCGGCAAAAGCAAAGGGGGAACCAGCACAGAGATTAACAGAGATACTGATTTAGTTAAAGCATCTGATTTAGAAAACCCCCTTCAAAGAGGCATTCTGAATAGATGGATGCAAATGGGCAAGGTGCGAAAGAGTAAGACCTTATGAAAAGGTGTTTCAGCTGTATGGATGGTTAAGATAGACCATCAAGAGAAAATAAAACCAGGAAATTAAAAAAAAATGCAATTTTGAAATATTAACACTGAAAGAAATCTAGACTTGCAGTCAAAACTGCAATGCTTTAGGATGGCATCCTAGCTTGCAAGCTATTCTGCAAACAGAAAGAGGAAGAACCAAAAGATGTATGTTTGTAATTTAATAATGGTACATTAAAATCAATTTACTTCCTCCTTCCAGATCTCAAGCATTAACTACCAATACTTCCGCCCCCAACCATTTTCATCAATTGCTTATCTCACCAAGTCTTAAACTATAAATACATATACACACATAAGCATAGACACTTATATAGTACGAAGTTCCATCAAACTGATAAATAAAACAAAGAGAGCATACACAGGAGCAGCGCTTCTCCCTATATATGGTACAAAACTGTGTTGGGCATGCAATACTAGGAAGTCTTGACTCTTTGACTAAATCACTGAATTAAGTAATTGAAACACTTTTAGAAACTGAAAATCCTTTCAGCACCTGAATAAGCCAAGGCAGAGATAATTCTAAATTCTAAAATTGCCCATCACCCTGGCCACTGAACTGTGTTTAGGGTTTTGCATAGTTCTTTTATTCCTACGGAGGGGCAAACAGGACTGGCCAAGCCCATGTGCCCAATCTGCCTCTGACTCAGCTTTGACTCTTCCTTTATTAATTTTATAGCCCATAGGACAACTCATGCTGCTGAAAAATGTAGATTTCTTTTTCCATAGATTAAACAAAATTACCTGAAAGCGACAGAGGGGAAAAACCTTTGTCTTCATCGTAACGTGTTAAACAGAACTAGTTTACTATATAGACTATGAAAATACTCACTAACTCATTACTGAACTCCTAAAAGGCAGAGCAAAGAAATTACATCTTTCAAGACTACAGTATTTCTTTTAATTTCATATGCCATTTTATCCTATGTATTTATGGCTAAAAGATCCATTAGAACTCCTTTGTGGGAAGTCATTTCCATCAGTTCAGTTATTCCATGTAATTGTTTTAGCAATCACAGCTAAATATCCATTTTAATTGTTATTTAGAGGCTTGATTACCAAGCATCAAGGCACATGTAAACACTTTTAAAGTTTTATCTTTCTTCCCTCATATGCCTTCTTCCCAAATACAAATACCATTTTACCCCTCAGCATTCTCTAAATCATAAAAATGCACATATAGTCATTTAAAACCTTCCTGTAACTCCAAGTGCTTGCTAATACTTCTGTCCCAAACACACCTGTCGAAGACAAGCCCATCATGGTTTGCTAGACATAAGTATGGGGACAGAGACACTCCTTTCTGCTTCCATCCCATGCGCCCTAAGGCTCTGGAAGTCTTTGGATTTATTTAAGAATTCTGGTTTGTGGTGCTTTTACATACTAAAATAATCAGTGGCTGGTGCTGATTTGGAGCATTTGGAGCTGGTGCTCTCATCTTTCCCTAGAGCCTTTCATAGATAGTCTCATTCATTCAAATGCTGCTAGCAGGTATTGTAATTCAACTCTATTCTTGCATGTAATTCACTAAACTTCAGTGAAATGCCTGTCAAGCAAGTCAATATTTTACACTCCAACTTGAATCCATTCTTTGCAGTGTATCAAAATGCATACTGTTTTTTATTTTTTTTCCTCCCTAAGAGCCACAATCAAAGCAGAACCAGCCTGGAAATGGAACACCTAAATGACACAGCAAACCAATGGTTGCAAGAACAATCAATGTAATTCCTGAAATCCAGAGGTAGCAAATGTCAGAACATCTAGTTACAAGTGCATTAAGAATCCCCGAGGACAAAGAAAATGCGGAGTTGGTTAAACATTTATAGGTACTTCTAAGTTTCAGTTACTGCATGCATAGCACGATGCTGTTATCTCCCAAAGCGACACCCATTCTGCTCTCAAATCTTTGTATTATCACCAAGAATCTAAGTGAATAAATGGCTCATCATGCATCCCCACTGACTACTTCAAACAGGAAAAAAAACAAACCAAAAAACTAAACATTAACAGAGATCTTAGCCCAACCTAGGAAAACATGAGCCCACCCACAGGGATTGTAGTTACAGCTACAAAACACACGCACTGCCACTGTTTTACAGCATGCCTCAGGTAAAACCAGTTAAAATTCCCAGTATGGCTGTGTCGTATTTATAGAGCAATGCTATAAATCAGAAGGAACAACTATCACCATGTTAACACATTAACTTTGTTATAAGACTCTCAAAGCTGAACTCTGTCTGGTTGCCTTAGAGATCTCAATAAACACAATAGGCAACTTGCTTTTGTGAGCTTTTATCTCTGATAGAGGCACCCAAATTCAAGTCAGGAATGAAGCTGACACTTGGGTATCACAATGTCTTCTGGGTGACTGCACACTTGAAAAGTCTTACTCAGTGGTATTTCAACTGCAAAGACATCTCAGTCTTGGGCACAGCAGCCAACCTCACATCTTTAGGGGGAATAAAAAACAAAAGGAAGAAAGAAACAGTATCTCCTTGCCCAAAACCCCTTTACCTACCTGCACAGCCAAAAGCTAGGTGATACCTAGAAGAGGGGCTGAATTTGACACAACACACATTAGCCTTGGCCTCAATGCTTGCTACCGAGTTGTCCAAGTTGGTAGACCACAGCTTCACTAGAGAAACAGAAAAAGAGAAATGAGTAAACACACACACACAAAACCAACACCACCTCCACCCCCAAGTCCCCCCACCAACCAACCAAAAACAAAAAAGCCCAAACCAAAATCAACCTCATCTGAAAGGCATGAAATCTAGTTATTTTAGAAATAAGATTTTGGAAAGCCTCAGTTACCAAGATATTAGTGATTCTAAAGTGTTAGTTGTCACCAGTGGTTGGTAAATTGGAGAACATTCTCAAGCTGCACTATAAACACTATGCCTACCTCCATACACACGAGATGCCAAAAGTCCCCATCCTGCATTGCTGAGAACACCAGAGCAGGTGACTTACCATATGTTATAGTCTCAGGGCTTAAGGTTACTGGAGTACAAATTCACATAACCAAGAACAGGAAGGCTTACACCCTTTCTTTTTCCTTGTCCCTTCTCTGGGATGCAAGAACTCCATGCTCCATGGCAGAACTGCTTTGCACAGAATAAATATATCTAATTGTATGATGATCACAGTGAATGAGAACTATTTGCCTTATTCTCAAGAAACTGGCACAGATCAGAAATAAATTAGTATGCTGGCTTCCTATGATGATATATTCCCTTGGTACAAGAACTGCACTATTCTACAAGACTACAGTGTGAACGCTGATTAAACTACATGGTACAGAATGAACTCTTACCCCAAGCAGTCACTTCTCCATTTCACATGACGACCAACAGAAAACGACCAACAGAAAACAGTGTCTTTTCAAAATACAGCCTTCCCCACTCTCTACAAACACTTCAAATACCATTTAACCTTAAGATGAAGAGTGCTAGTGCTCCCTACATAGCCAATCTTACTATTATAAGCTAGAGATGAAGCGCTTTGTCCTCAGTTCAGATGAAGGGGCAGCACATTGGCATCAAGCCCCATTGAAGCCTACACAGCAGGAAATAAGCCTTAAATATCCTTCTTTCCCTCTTTTCTTCATGAGTGGGTTGTGCTGCACTTGAGCATCATGATCAGCATGCTGAGGCAGGAAACAGAGCAAGCTGAAGCCAATGTTCAAACATACAAGAGCTACATGAAGGCTAATTCCCTAACAGCTTCCCATGAGCTGCCTGGGCTTCTTCAGATGTGCTGTCTTTCTAGAGAAAGCTCACTTTGGAAGTGAGCAAAAGTGGCAGAAGAACAGGAATCTTGTTAGTCATTGTGGTTGATACATGAGGGGCTTTGAAGGAGAAACAAGGTTTCCACCACATGGATCACTCAAGGATGTTTTAGATGCTGAAGGGAACACTGACAGGTTTGTTGTAGTACACCTACTTCACAACAGCATGGCAAGCAACGAAAAGCAACACGATTGTGCCATTTCTGACCACTTCTAGAACTGCTTGAAGGATGAAGGAGATGCATGACTACTCAGAACAGAGCAAGTAATCATTTTAAGTACTGTACTGTGTGGGTATTTCACAGCTGCCTGGAGTCATTATAAAGTAGCACAAACACACACACACCAGCAATACAAACACTGATGCATACAAGTATTATGTAATATTCAATGAAAACAGAACCCACTCTGTTGCTGATTTTCAGAAATAAGTCCATTCTCATTTATCAGAACTGTAATGTTCATCCTAAATATCTAGCTGCATTTCTAAATGAAACTAACTGTTTTGCAAGCATGGCTTAAGATGATCCCTTCTCCCAAGCAAGACTGGATGATATACCTCCTAATCATGTTCTGTGCTTTGGGGCAGGGAGTGGAATGAAGCCAGGAAAGACAATTTTGCAAAACGATAAAACATTAGCATTGTGCTTTAATGAATAGACACCAGGAGAGGTACAGTATAGGCTGCAGTGAGAGTAGAGGACATCAAGTTTATGGATGAGATGGTATAACGAATCAAATACCACAATTACAAGAGGACAATGTTGGCAGACAACATTGCTTCAGCTTGAGGCATGCAAGGAGATAACATGATCTCAGAGCAATGATCTGCCCAAATCTAGTAGTAAAACCACACAGGCTTGTCTTGAAGCCTTCCAACCAGCTATCAATATTTAAAGTTGCATCCAAAGCAACCAAGTCTCTCCTTGACACCACCTCTACCAAAATGGCCATCTGGTCTCAGTTTTGTAGTAGCAGTTCATTAAGGGCTCAGTTTCAACTTAGCTCCCTTTTCATTCAGGTTTTCAGGTCATAAACTGAGCCATTTAATCTGGTGATGAGTTAACCTGTGTGTTCAAAGCCATCATAATATTCATTACAACTGACAGACACAGATTAGAGTCTGCAATTTCTGTGATCTAACTGCTATGGGATATGCTGGGCTCCAATTATATCTTAGTACCATATGAAAGGATACATGTGAAATAACACATAATGAAACACATCTAGTTTTACCTGGAACTGCCATTATTTTTTAAGAAGAACTGACAGGTTAATAAAGCATAACTTATATGAGCAGAGGTTATTTGCTGTAGCTTTCAGCAATTCTGCTGAGGTTGAGGCAGTAATTATACAAGATACAGATGTCTTGATAAGACCTAGAATTTCGTTGATGAGACAAGCAACCATTCAAGGTTGGCTACTTCTGAAACACGTTTTTAAAACATGCTTCCTAGTTTTGCAGCTGCCAAGAGAAACATCTCTATGTGGCCCAATGTCTTCCTCCTCAACAAAGTAGTAAGATGCCTCCAGAACAGCTTTTTTAGTTTAAAATGTTCAGGTCTTTTTGAGGTATTTTTTTGAGGTATTTGGTTGGAGCTTTGCATCAAATGTGTAAGTTTATAAATTAATTTTCTCTGGCTAAACACGGACTAGAAGAGTACTTCAATAGCTGAATATGTCAACGTACAGAATTGGTACACTGATGGTAAAGATACTTCACCCAGCCTGTCACTCTTGCAATTCTTATCTGCTCATGTGATGGAAAGCTCGCTGTTACTCCAGAAAAGCTACAAACCAGGAATAGGATACTGCTACCAGAAAACTCATTTGCACAGATTAGAGGAATCTCTAGGAAAGGAGGAAGCTTCTGAATTGGTAATGACCACAGGACATAAACCATAAGACTGACATAAGACACAGCCAGACAGGTATTTTGGTTGGTATTTTAACTTCCAACATCATCTTGACCTTTCAAGGTATTCCCAGTCGAATTCAGCAATCCCACAATTCTTTAGGAAGTTACTGAACTTCTTTTAGCCAGGAAAATGATCAAACTGAAAGTTCAACCTGATATTTTAAGATCAATAAACACTCGTATCTCTAGTTAGTCAGCAGAAGCTGAAGGAGCAAACTTTTACTGAAAATGAAGCCCCAAACAATTCTCTGGAAGTCCTCAACAAAGCTGAGGAGCAAACTCTGATCAGGAGTTCCCAGGTTAGCTCCCTCTATATACTTTTTTTTTTATGAAGCCAACTCCGCAAATCTGCATTGCCCCTCCAAATTCAGGAGGGCTAAAAAAAGATTAGCTGTAGGACTGGTACCAATGGTCTCACTTACCAAGGCAGCATGGAAATTATTTTTCTTAGCTATAATGAATCAGATGCTTGCATTCCTCCTTCCCATGAGACAAAGAAAAGTAACATCCTGCTACAGCTCAGAGCTCTCAGGTGCTCCTGTTCTGCTCCACCTTTCGGTTTTGAGCCAAAATAGTGAAGGGATTAGAGCTTACAGAAAGGACCTAAACCCAAGACTCTCACTTCAGTTGGAATTGTCAGTATTGCTGTTAACTCCCCAAGGTTCAAACCCAAACTCCAGAGCAGATAACATATACTTCATCAGTCTGAATTCTACCCACATGGCAAAATATATCACAAAATACTTTATCTCATCTGCCAACTCTACCATGTCCACTAAACTACACTCCCAGTTCAAAACAGGCAGCTGTAAGTCATTAGCTAAGTGCACTAGCTCAAGACCTACCCTGGCACTTCAATGTCATTATTTTGCTTTCACAAAATTAAATAACCTTTGGGTCTCTATACACATACAGATTTACTTTCTCCCCTTTAAAAGGGAAGGGCATGACAATAGATAAAAGAAAGGTTTTCATACACACAGTTACTTCAAATACAGTAATACTTTCATGCTGTCATTATCTGCTATTCAAGTAGAAAGATCTTCTACAAATAAGCATCTTGAATTATCTTCATCTAACAACAAAGACAATTAATTTTACCCCTAACAGCACTCTGTTTGTCAGCACCCCCTTTCTGTGCCTGAACCCTGGCAGAGACAGCTCTGAAGCTCAGGATTTTCCATCTAAAAGCTCCCTTACCAATACATCTCTACCAAGCATACCAAATGCTCTAAAAATCAGTTTCCAACCTGAAAAGACTGAGAAGAGACAGGCAAGCAGGAAGAACTGGCAAAGCTGTCAGTTTTTGCTGGCTTGTCCTGATCACTTGACAGGAAAGTGTTACAGTCCTGCTTTCTGGGGAAGTGCAGTGAGATAAGCTTCAATTATCCTGGTCACACCACTATCTATTAGCATTGAGACTTCTTATTAGAAAGCAGAGTGTGGCCTTATACAAACAGGAATAAAAAACGGAGATATCACTGGTGTTACCTTTTCCTCTCATTTAACCATTTCAATGTGATCACTGAAGTGGAAGGTGGACCCTATAACTTTAATTTGGACATTTGGTACTGTTGCTCTGTACCTTGAAGACTTCTAAAACCTGTGCTTATTTCAAACACTTCCACACAGAATTTCATCTGTCTCTAAAGGGCTAGTTACACATGCAAATCAGACAAATCATGGTAGAAGGATAAACTGTTCCAGCCCAGTTTTACTCACTGAAAACCTCAATACACCTTCATAAGACCTTTGTGAATTAAATGTTATGTCAATCTGCAGACTTCATTACAATAATTTCTAAATAAACATTTCATTTTTAGAGACTATTACAGAAGAAGTGAGCTGTTAAACTGCAGACAGGAGCACTGCTTGCAGCTGGCTTCACAGAACTGGACAACTTCTTAACATGCTAATAAATGCATGCCTACCTGGTTGATAAGCTTTTTCAAATGCATAGCATGAGTGAGGAGCAACCTGATGAAGAAGCTGATAATTTACAAGGAGAATGTTCATTCCTGCTGCATTTAAGCACATGGAAAACACTCTTGACTTCCACCAAAAGGGGGGCAAGTGTATCAAAAACATTTAAAACTCACCTTAAACATAATCTTTAAAGCCGTATTTTGTAAATGGAATTGCAAGTTACATTAAGATTGCCAAACGCAACAGAGGAACACTAACACAGATTTCTTTTGAAACAGCATTTAAAAGCATTTTAGAGGGAGGAGCAGCTTGGAACATTTAATACTTATGAAAAATTAATTTATCATTTCAAAGCAAATCATGAAGAGCTCTGTCCAGAGCTGTATCAGCTGTATCTCCCATGTGGAAGAGTGGACTCTCACAGACTATGAAATGAACTCCAAAGCTCTTGCTGCTTAGTAACTTTAATTTGATACTAGCAGTATATTACAGACAAAATCCTGTTCATTAGGGATGAACAATACTACATACAGCTCAATTCTATAAATTTCTTTAGAAGTTTTTTATTTCTTTTTAGAAGAGTGGCATTTTTCTACCAGTATGCTGGGAAGAGTTTGTGTTAAGGGGTTCTGCAAAAGTCCTTTGTCAAACAGATCCTGGAGCACGGAAAACTGAGTTGCTCTTAGTGCTCCCATGCAGTCCATCATCCAACCCTGTTCAGCTCATTTCACCGTGCAATGTGAAAGCAGGAAGCTTCTTGTTGCAAAGTCTTTAACATTCAGAGCTACAGTTAAAAACAGCAGCAGGCATTTTTAACTTCTGCCTTTTTACTGACAGCCTTGCTTTTGAAATATAAATACATGCTCTTTTGAAAGGCCCTGAGGCTTTAACTCAACAAGTTTAACTAATGCAAACACATTTTGCTCTGTTTATTGTCTTAGAAAATGCTAGCTAGAGAGCATATTATCCCAGAAATGTGAACACCAAGAGATCTTAATTCAAGCAAAGCCTCTCTTCCTCCAAAATCCGAAAAGGTCAATAATATCTTGACACACTGCCACCTCAACTACAATATTAAAGGCATCTGAGGAATCAACTACTTTAAATATCCCGTATTTGTTCCTCAAAGGGTATAGACAGAGTGTATGCCTTCTGCATAGAGACTGAAAAAGAATACTACCTTTGGCATCATCAGAGCCTGAAGCCAATAGCTTTGGGTCCATCAAGTTAAAGTCAACACTCCAGCACCTTTTCTCATGCTCCTGTTTAGAGAAACAAGAAAAATATTGCAATGTAGTGAACTGTATTAACCTGATAAAATAATAAAAGACACATGCTGTTTGCTATAAACTGTCAACAGAGCCCTCGACAAAAAAGCTTACTGTGTTTAGCAGTTTCTCAAAAACTATCTTCTCTCCCAATCAGACCAATGCTTACAGCATGACAGATGTGCAATGAAAGCAGAATAGTAGAGTAGCAATTTTAAAACTGTTTTTGGTGGGTTTATCTTTTTTTCCCCTCTTTTTCCTTGAAAGAGTATTTCAGAAAATACATGTTAAAGACCTGTATACATGTTTTTCACTAGTTTGACTTGCTCAGATTTCACTGTGTGTTGTTGCTTATTCTAGTAGATCACAGTGGTATCTCCCAATACTGGTAAGATGCCCATTTCAAAGCCATTTCAAACATCTCCTGTTTGAAAGTCCAGGAAATCCTCGAGTTATTAAACAAAACTTCTGGTGTCTAATCCTATATTTTTCCACTCAAATATCTTACAAGATTGCACACTCTTTCCCAACATACAGATAGCTGTATTTGCTGTGCTGGTACATCCCACATGGAAGCAATTGAACAAAACCCAGAATTCAGTAAAACCCTTTGTTTAAAGCCTTCACACTGGCTTGCAAGATGATGACATGAAAAGCTCGCCAGGACAAAGTCACTAACAGATTTCTAATACAAGTGAAGCAGATGTCAGTATGTATGCTTCTATGCGAATCCAAATAAAAAATTCAAGTAATCCGATAGGAAGGAAAATTAGTTTGTTATAAGATAAGCAACAGCTGCTCCTCTCCAGGTTCATTATTCAGCCTCAAAGAAATGCTAAATATATTTGAGGGGAAAACTGGTAAGGTTTTTATCCAGTATAACTTATTTTTAATTGAGATATACAAAGGATTAACAAAACCAAACATTATAAAATTGCCACAACACAATGGAAAGGTAAACAAAAGCTTTACTAGGTATTAAAACTTACATTGAACTGTCAAGAAATGAGAACTGAAGGCCAGTCTGCAGTTCATTATCACTGACCAGTTGCAATGTGCTATGCTACCTATACAATAGCCTGCAGCACTTCCAGCCCTTCCCCAAATGGAGCAACCTTTCTTCCAACCTCCTTATTCTGATCACAAGGCTCTCAGAATGCAATATGTAGAAACACAATGCTCAAACTGCATGAACAGACAAAATGCCAGAAACCTCTCCTGAAACAGGTCTCACTGTTGGGCTCAGCCCCCTTGCATGCATACCCTGCTCTGCTGAGCACAGAACTGTATCAGGAAGGGTTTTGCCTACTCCTCCGCTCACCCAGCCTCACCACTTGAGTCTACATTTTGGTCTTCTATTTTACGAGCATCTGCAGCAGCAATCACTGCAGGAGTTTACAAAAAGCTTTTGACAAAGACTGAAGCTAAACAGGTATGGAGAGACACAGGTTTCTAAAAAAAGGAGAGACAAACAACTTCCAGAATCTAATTTCTCCCTGTGCAGATTCCTTGCTCAAAACCAGCAGCAAGAAAACGTCAACTGCTTCATAACTGATAACATATAGCTGCTTCCCCCAGAAGACTACAGCTCAATAAAGCTGTGTGGTTGAGACACGTTTACCAAACAGGAGGAACATCCATTTCACACTGTGGAAAAGCTTATTGCTGGACTAGAAGCAGAACAGACTAAATACTGCTCCCCCGACATGGTTCATGGTGTGGGAAAGTGTTGCTCAATGGCTGCATGTTACCTGGTAGACCTTGGATCTTTGTCCCGTGAATCCATCCCAAAGGATGACGGTGCCTTCATAGTCACTGCTGGCTAGCAGGTTTTTGTGATAACTACTCCAGCTGATACAGCTTAAAAAGAAAAAGAGCCCCAGTCAGTCTTACCTTAAATAACACCTTCCAAAACAAAAATCACTTTTGCGATGCACCAGACAATTAGTGCCTGCAAAGCATGCAGCATTTGATCAAGCCACACCACTGAAACACTTAGGAAAGGACAATGCCAAATCCATCAGAAATATAATGAATATTCCTTCCTCTACAAACTAAAAGAAAAGCTTAAGCTTATTTGCTTAAGTGACACTGCCTCCCCCAAATTGAAATGCTAGGCTTTGGGATGATTTTTATTTTTAATAAATTAATTTCTAAAAGTGCAGTTATTTGCTATTTGAGTTTCACACAAATCCTCATAGAGAGTTCAGGGTTTGACTTCTTAGCCTCCTGCCAATAGCTACTATTATTATTACTACCATAAAGATAGCTACATACCTAGCAGGAGCTATATTTGTAAGAGACACAGCTGCTTAAATGTTAAATCAATCTCTCCTCTGGCATGTAGTGTTCTATACATGAACTTATGTGCAAATCAAAGTCTAACTTCTGAGAAACTTTGTGCATTTACAGAAAGCTGGAAGAAAACAGCACAGTTCCTATCCAGGAGGAAACAGCAGTTTGTTTGCTACGGGCAGTTTAGGAGCCATTTCTGTTTGAGAACTGCAAAATATATCACACAGATTTATATTTTAAACTGAATTAAGTGGTTGTGCAAAACTAAATGACAACTCCATAGACAAACTCTAGTCATCAACAGACAAAACAAGAGCAGCAACACTGCCAAGTCACATTTGCAGCATTCTGGCACTATGCCTCCACTCCGACTCCCAAAAAATGTGACAGAGGTAAGAAAATTGGTAATACTCGTTCACCAATTTTTGGACCATTTGGCAGAGAAACAAGCCAGTTGGTGTCAACTGTGATGCATGTAGTGGAAGCTAAACTGACAGATGCAATCCATGAAGGTCCTCAAACAGCTCTGACACAGTTAATTAGATTATGGTAGCCTTGGGGCCAAGTTTTAACTAACAATACAAGCTAGAAGCCCATGGTTGTGTAACTTCTTAGCGCAGCTTTGATCTGTGGAGCTACACATTGAAATATGATGTAGGTACAGGGATACTGACTTCGGAGTATTATACCTTGGCAAATTCTTGGTTCCACTATACACTTGTTTTCCTTACGAATTTACAGACAGAAGACAAAAAATTCTTTTCCTTTAAGATGAGTTAAATATAAACTCTTACCTTTCAATTAAATAACAGCAAGTAGCATTGGTGTTCTACTCCTAATTACAGTCAAACAACTTACTGTGGTGTGACTTTTATAACTACAGAAGGGCTATGCATATCAACCACTTAATATTGGCTCACCACTATTCGCAGCATGGAACCAGCAAGCTTATCTGAGGTTCCAAGGTATGCAAATAACAGGAGGCAAGAAATTAATCTTTTAAGACAAATCTGAAAAAATACAAGGAAGGAGTAACATGGTACTGGTGCTTACATCAGCAAGAAACTTCACCAAATGATCCAAAACACTTCCAGCTCTAACTTTGCCTGTCTGCACAAGTTAATCTGTAACTTACAGAAACAAGATGAGGTTGTCCAACAGCAATGACTTTCTGCAAGCCTCTCACACTACTACATGATGCTTGGAGAAAACCTTCAGGACACGCTTTCTCCAGTGGACCACCGGAAGCTTTTTTTAGAACTACTTCTCCTTGTGTGCACCTCTATCTACCCATGGTCTGCTCACACACATGCACTTTTCCTTCTTATAACAGCATCACTTGGTTTTAAAACTTTGGATTCAGAAATTTCAGAAAATTCAGAAATGACCCAATGTACGTCACCGCTTTTAACCACCAGCTGTTAAGAAGATGGTCAAGGTGGTGAAGCTCAGGCAGTGTTTTCCCTAGTTCCACCTCTTCCATGATACATCATTAACTAGAAAATGCTAGTGTCCTCAGACATTGTATGTCCAAGGACTGTCCAAAAAGCTATCATCGCGGAGCTATCATTATGCCAGCTCTGCTACCAATAGGTACCCACACACAAAAAGCAGGTCTTGACAGTCTGCAATTTACCAGAAGCCTCATTCAGAGATGCTGAAGTGGCTCCTTGGGGATCAAATGCAGCTGTCAGGCAATGCCCAGCAAGACCATGAGGTGAAGGTTGTAGCAGTCCAGAGATAACCATACCTGACATCTGGAGACTTGTTTCCAAGCAGAGCAGTCAGCCACTGACCACAAAAACTGCTGAGATCCCTACAGCTACAACACAGTAAGGCTCTGGGCTGGGAACAGTCTCCAATTAATGGCAGATGGGTAGACACTGCACTAGACATTTATGGCTTCAAACTAGTTTCCTCTACTATCTCATCTCTGCTCAAATCAGGGCTTCTTGAAAGAAGCTTAAGGAGAGGAAAACATACAGTAGCCTAAGTCAGTGTTTAGGGGGCCTGTAAGGATGCTGGGGAGGGACCCTTCATTAGGGACTGTAGTGATAGGACAAGGGGTAATGGGTTCAAACTTAAACAGGGGAAGTTTAGATTGGATATAAGGAGGAAGTTCTTTACTG
>JBCJKH010057713.1:15706-50917 GCA_039877255.1 Loriculus beryllinus
TGATAGGACAAGGGGTAATGGGTTCAAACTTAAACAGGGGAAGTTTAGATTGGATATAAGGAGGAAGTTCTTTACTGAGAGGGTGGTGAGGCACTGGAATGGGTTGCCCAGGGAAGTTGTGAATGCTCCATCCCTGAAGGTGCTCACGGCAAAGTTGGACAGAGCCTTGGGGGACACGGTTTAGTGTGAGGTGTCCCTGCCCATGGCAGGGGGGTTGGAACCACATGATCTTAAGGTCCTTTCCAACCATAGCTATTCTATGATCCTAAGTTCAGCAGTCACACAAAACCAGGAAGTATACAGATCAGGGCTTAATCTTAGAGAAGGCGGTTTTCTATCTGGATGGCTCTGACAGCATGTCAGACATTGTCAGCAGGTGGAGAGGTCCTAGAGAAAGGTAGACATGCTAATACCATCTTGGCTGGTTAGAGGACGGATGCTCTATGCTAGAGGAGCATGAGATCCACAGCTGACCAGCAAAGAGAGCTGGGTGTTGTCAACTGAACTATGAAAAGAATAATCATGTAACTATATCTTGGAAAAAAAGAAATCACCTCAGATGATTAAAGTTAGGAATTAGTGAATAGGTAGAAAAATATGAAGGACAGCTGAACAGTTGTGTTTGAGATGTGACAGATATAAGAATATAAGAAGCATCAGGGTTGCAGGGAGAGGTAATATTTTATCATCTCAGTCAATATAGATGGAGAAAAATTAAGGGCTTCTGTGCCCAAAAGCATTTCCATTTGGTCTGGCACAGCAAAGATCAACCTACACATTCTGTCTCACTGAAGTCTGATTCTGTTAACAAGGGGTTAACACTCACTTGGAAAGCATTTGTAGATAGACTGCAAGGGGTAAACAGCAACTAACAGGTGAAAAATGTTCTGGGATTTGCAGCCATTAAGTGGCTCAATTAACACCTTTTAAGTCACACACACCATAAGTCTTTCATTTTTAAGGAATATGATTAAAGGATCCTAACAAGACAAAACCAAGATTGTTCCAGCTCTCTGCCTTAATTCTCCCCTCATGGCCTCCCAACAGTTTTTACAAAGTCTAAAACTAGAGTTTTCTCCTTGACATTGCAATACTTGAGCTTCTTCAAAAGTTATATTATCAGTAGCCTTTGTATCGCACAATTCAGGGTTCAATCAGGTGGAGGGGAGTTCCCTCTCCAGGTAAAGAATACTTTTTACCAAGCCGTCCTTTGCATTCTCTGACATCTGTGATGATACAGGCCTGAAAGAAGCTGCCCTGGAGGTGAGACATGTGGCTTACTGGGACCTACGAACTGCTGAGAAGCTACTACTATGCTCCCCTTCAAAGGGAAGCACTGATCTTTCTACTTGTCCAACACAGGCCACTTTGAAATGTTGAAATTTCAAAGGCCTCTACTTTTTTGGGTTCTCTTGAGATGTTAGCATGAGTAACAAATTGAATAACAGACTCAAAAATGCATGGGGGAGCAAGCTGGAGAAGGAAAAAGAAAAGGTGAGAAGAACCAAAAGTGAAGCTTACACAGTCCTCGAACAGGTTAAGCATTGAATCCCCAGAACTGAATAAAAACAACCTTATGTAGACAACCTTTAGATGGCCTGCTGCCACATCCAGTGAGAAACAGAAATGTGAAGGCTATGAAATATGACACCAAAAAATAGCTAAGGCTGAGATAATGTGTACTCCAACACTGGATTAAAAGTAGCTGTATGAGGCCATCTTATATTTTAAAAATTAGTACCTGTATTTTTTCTCCCAGTTTTTGCTTTGTTCTTTAATCCAGAAACAAAGTAATAGTTACACTCCAGAGGTTTATCTTGCCTTAAAAGCTGTTATAGCTTTTCTACTTAGGAGACTAGCCTGAAGAAACTTCAGTTAAAAGCTACTCTCTGACCTCTGAAATACTCTCTTAACTTTGGCATCTGATCAGGACACATGGAAATCACAACCTTGTAGAGATTCACGTGCACCCCTCATTTTATTCAGGGACACAAGTGGGCCAGCTCACTTAGTGTTGTCAGTCACACTGATGTTTACTTCATGAGCCAGTATTTTTACAGCTGAAATGTCTCAAATCCAGGATCAAGCTACTCAGTGTCAGCCACCCCTCCGGCAGTGAGACTTAAATGGGCTAAAGCTTTTAATAAGGCACAAACTGCTGCAGTCTGACCTGCTTCCAAGTGTCAAGTGCTTCAGATCCAGTCTATTACCATGATTTAACTGATGCACAGTAGCTCCAGGACTGAAATATTTTTAAGGAAGTGATCTATTACTGCAGTGACCACCCATATAACAATGCTAACCAAATACTTCAGAGACACAGAGAATTACGTTATGAATGTTTTAGGGGGAAAAAAGCCCCACAAAACCCCATAACTTTCTTCTAATCAATATACAGAAAAACTCTAGTAGGGTTCAGAGACAAATACTTTTACAGAAAAACTTCATCTTGCTGCAAAGTGAAGCAGGTACTCTGAAAATTGTAATTAATGAAAGTTAAAGGTATATTTCCTTATAACTTGTTTAGCATCAAATGTTTTCTGCACTGGAAATACAGACATCCAACACAACTACTTGTGAGGTTTATCAGCATTAAGAGGGTCCATACCTCTCCAAATAGCAAAAACACTATGATGAAAAACACCATATGAGAAGTTTTAGCTTAATTTCAACTTAGCAGTGACAACTGACTCCCATTTTGAAAACTGACAGCAATATGCCCATGAGCCACTATCAGGATAGAGCAATCACGCATGTAATTTACTGACACCAGAAAAATGAAAACAAAATGCTAGCAGCCTCCTAAAAACCAGCCTACTGGTGCTTCGCTTTTACTGCAGTTGACTAAACAGATGCAGCAGATTTTGGAGGTTTGTGGTAACATCTATCACTGAGGTACAGATGCTGCAAACACAGTGGTGAGCATGCAGAATACTAAACATGGATTTCAAAAGCGTGTTTACCTCACCACACTTACACATCACCTATTGTAAATTAATGAGGCCTAAAGCAAATGTCTTATACCTGAATGCTAGATCTCCTTATTTTTCTCCCCTTGCAGCCTATGGCAAAACAACAAAACTGCCTCTCAAATACACCAGAGAAGAGCTGTGGCTCACCACTAGCCCTTCATTCTCTTTTTGTCCTTTCCCATCTCCTTTTGCATAGGGGGAGCCACAGATTGTCTGTCATAGCTAGGGACACAGCAAGTCATAATTAGCTCACAGGGTGCTGTTTATAGCTACTGCACAATGCCAAGATTTGTTTCTTGTACTGAAGCTATGAATCTGTAAATGGGATTTTTAAGAGGACTTATGTGTCATCCTGTGTTTTTCCTGGAAGCGTGTGCCACTGTCATTCCCGGGGGATGCAATGCATATTTACCAGAAACCCAACACACACAGACTTCCTCCCCATTCTTAAATATAGGGACAAGAAAGATCAGCACATTATGAAAAAAAGAATGCATCTAAGAAGCAGGTGGGTGTAAAAAAGGGGGTTGGAAAGGAAGAAAGACTCAGCTACAGCTGGTACCAGGGCTCTGTTCCAGAAAAGCCTACAATCAATTACTGCTGGCATGAAGCTCAACCTTTAAGCAGGCGCCCAGCTGGCACAAGGCAGAGCAACAACTGGGCTCATGCCAGTCCTGTCCCAGGCAAGGGCTTCCCTTCCCGCAGCTGCTCTAGGCCAGCAGACTTACTCTTAGCCTAGAGTTATCACAAACACTGTCACTTGTCTGCTTTTATAAAAGCCCATCAGAGCTGCTGCTCCTCCAAAAGCTGAGGCACCAACATAACCACTAATGATTTATGTTCCAGCATAATCACTCTGAACAAGGTTAACCAGGATCAATTTAATCAGAAGAGACATGTCACCAGATCCCATCTGCACAGACCCACACATCCCTGCTGAGAAGAGAGGTACCACCCATGTACCACAGCAAAAATACATCTGATTGTGATATCAGAAAGGGTACTAGCATGTGGACTAAGCCTCTGGAAGAAGCTGCATCTCCACTCAAATTAAGATCAACAGCTTTAAGCCAAAGCTTTTTACAAAAAGCAGGCTTCATGTGTTTATTTTTTATTATTATACAGTCACATTTTCAGTATACTGCAATATTCTGTAATGAAATTACAGCCTTCATATAACTTCTCCCTCAAGCTACAACACTTCAGAATAGCAAGTTATTATGCTGCTCAACACTGCGTCAGCGATCCCCAGCACCAATGACTGGCAGCATAGCTAATGGATATAGCAAGGATGCATATGATTGACAGCATAACTTGATTTCTCAAAATCAAAAGCACCCACATGACAAAGGAAGGCTTGTATGATGCAGAGGTGTCGGTGGGCGCAGGGGGAGAGGAATATGCATTTCTCCAGAGAAATGAAAGAAACTAGGGCAAGGAAATGAAAGAGGAGGACCCTGATCACCTCTGCTGAGGTAGACAGTATCAGAGGACAATGCATTTAGCATTGTCATATATATATATAATGTATAGATGCCTGAAGTTTCTGAGAAAGAGAAGAAATGCTGAATGCAAGCAATGTCCTGTCCGGTGCACAAAGCTGTCAAGAGTAACGTCACTGAAGGTGCTAACGCAGCTCTCCTCACCAGCAGCTGCCAAGAGAAGGGAGAACAAACAACTTCCTAATGCCTGGCAGGATCATTAGTGTAGATCCCTGTCAAATCTGAAGTAGCAGGTTTGGAAGTTCTCAGACTGACCAAGAAATACTAAACACATTCTTTTCCCATTCTAATTAAGACAGATTGTATTAACTGACTGCTAGATTGTTCTCTCATTCTGCTCTTCTCTCCAGAATAATGAAGCTGGATAGTGTTAACTCTGCTATGACACAGGCAAAAATGCTGATCATTTCACAAATCTAGCAAAAAATAAACTCCATAATCAGTATGGCTTATCATACCAATCCCTCCCAGACTGTTTTTAGCCATCTTTTTATCAGTCCGAGGGTCAGCTGCATTTACATCTTTTTCTTCATAAAATAGTGTTACACAATTCACAAAATAATCAGCATGATTGATACAGGAGTGACTTATCTATCCTGAGAAACGTGTCAGCTACAAAATGAAGCGTGCCTTTTATGCTACAATTTAGCATGCAAACATTAATCTGGTTGCACAACATTTTGTTCTCATGGAAGCTGGACTGTTACATAAATTTATTAATTACACTTCTGTGGGTGCTTTACTGTTTTTAAAATGCAGAGTAACAAATAAAAACAAATTAGTACAACAGAGATGCTGGATACTTGTATTATAATAGTGAATTGGCTTGACTGCCCATATTATTCACTTCTGAGTTTTAACAGAAGTTTTGAACTAGGATTTTTATGTTAAAAGGCAGATTCTTTCAGTTGATGTTCTGACATGGTGATCTGTATTTCTTTGGTTTAAGTAATCTAAAAAGATAAAAAATAGGTTGACAGTAATGACAGAGGCAGAGAAGCAAAAATCAAGCAAGGTCTTTTCCCATAAGTTTGATATTATGAGATCTAGCAGAACAATACTTTGGGTAGACAAACTCATAGGCAGAAGGTGCAAGTGAGGCACATTTCCTGGGGACTAGCAGACTCTCAGCAGAATGGAAAGGGTGTGGCTGATGAACAGAGCATGAAGACTTGGTGGTTATTACGAAGAACCAGGCACAAAAGTTACCCTGAGACAAGAGACTTTACCTGGAGCATATCCACTGTTCTGCTTTTACCCTCCTTTTAACTGAGTAGGCATGCAACAGCATTTGCAAGGAACGCAAAAGCAGTTCACTACCCTATGTCCCTTTCTCCAGGTATACAGTCCTGCTGCTACCTTGGGCAAGCCCAGTATATTCTACTAACAGTGTTTATGCCACTCAATCCCACCAAGTTCAAAGCAAGCTCTCCATTGGCCCCTGCTTCCCCCCTTCCCCTCCCATTCCTACAATGGATAAGGAAAGCAAAACATTTACTGCACATAAGCCAGCAGGTGGAAAAGGCCCTCTGAGTTTAAATGCAAAGTCAGCGCCTACCTGATTTTGGAATTACAGGTCATTTCATTCTCAGGGTAGTGAATATCCACCGCATCCTGAATGACTGTACCATACTCATAGACTTTAATCTTCTTTGTCACCCCAGCAATGGCAAAGTAGTCACAGTCTCGGTCGAACTCAATACTGAGGAACAAAAGCATAGGTTGAGAACCGTGCAACACAATGCATGTACTTACCAGCAGTGTATTTTACCACCTAAACATTTTGGTATAGCAGAGGTGAGAATCACAATTTGCAGCAAATAGCCCTGTTCAGAACACCTTGATCAGGTCTGGCACACAGGCCAACAGCATAGAGTTCTTGCTCTCAGGCATTATTTTCTAATCAAATACACCCACATCTCCATTTATTGAAACAGACTTTTTGTGGTAGCACACCCTCCCTCCACAGCCAGGATCTTTGTTCAGATGCTCTAGAGGTTTTCCAACTCAGCCATACCATCTACATTACACAGTACCTACATGTCAAAGCTGGCAGCTCGCCCTGGAAACATACTTAACATTCAGCTGTATGTTCTACAATCAACATGCTATAGGATGACTGCCCATTGTTTTCTGTTACATTGCTGCATCCCTTTGCTCTTGTAGCTCAGTGAACTCTGAAGTGTTAATGCAGAACAAATCAGTATTTGTGGGAAAAACCCTTCAAAATTCCCTGAGTAACAACAGAGGGTTGAAGTATATATCAGCAGTACTGTCAAAACCATGCACGCTATGACTGACACTCTGGGTTGCTCATGGAAAGAGAGGTGCCTTCTTTCTTAAACTGCAGGGCAAGTTTGTAATAGACATCAATGAAGTTGAAAGTAAAAGCAGTCACCTTCTAACAAAGTTGAGCTGCAAATGAGAAAAGCCTGAGGTTGTACATGAAATACATCTGAGAGAAAGACAGGCAGCAGGTTATAAACAGCTAATGTCATGGCTACCATTGAAGCTTGGAAGGGATTGAGAGAAATCTATTTGACATCCAGCAGTCAGGAAAATAAACCTGTTTATCCTAGGAGCTCCTGCCTGCCTGCAGCCCATGTCATTGCAGGCAAGGCAGGGTGAACGTGCACATATACCTACCTCCTTCCAGAAGGATCAGCCTCCAAGACAAGCTGGCTACTCCCCCAGAAGGGGTTTGGGGGTTCCTATGATCAGTAACTAGCTCTCCTCAGGACTCTTGGCTAAGCAATGAATCTTTGCAAGGTCTCCTTTCAGATCCTTCCACTCAGTAATTCATTTCAGTTTCTGTTCTTCCTGTCACAAGGGACCTCCCTACCTTAAGAAGCCAGAGCATTTGTGAACTAGGCAACGAGCTCTGAGTGGCAGCAGAGTAAACTTAGTTTACACTATTTTCACATTTACACACCTTGAAAAAACCCAAGCTCAGAGGTATTTAATGTACCTTTCTAAAATTAGAAAGCATTACACCAATTACAAGATGAGAGCATGCTCTTTAGGCTGCCCCACAACTGCAGCAGCTAGAGTTTTCTACCCCTTAACAAAGCTGAGAAGTCAAAGGCACTGCAATACTTTCAAATTAAGTTAAATTTAAATGCCAGCAGAATTTTCAAGTCCTTGTAAAGAAGATATCATCAAGTTATTTTTAAACCATGGAAAGAAAGGATTGTTGATATGCAGGCTGACAGCAAAAAATAAATTAAATGAAACAGCCTGCAACTTAGCCTTTTAAGTAAGGGACCTAAACTTCTAAGTAGTAGCAGGAGACAGTTCCACTCAGAATTGCTTGCTTTCTAGAGAAGAAACAAGCTAGTTGGGTCAAACCTGCAAAATTGCAGGACTCCAGCAGGCAAAGAAAAGGAACATGCTCTCAGCTGGGGAATAAAGCAAGCAACCATGAATCTATTTAAACAGGAGACAAAGACAAAAAGTCATCCAAGCATCCAGACTGCTCCCCTCTGCCCTAGATCTACTCTGGTCTAATCACTTTTCATACAAACATGACCAAAGCACCATTCAGACCTGTCTTATCTTAGCTCACCCTATTCTACGGGCAAATTTTATAATCGAAAGCCTGTATAACAACACAATGGATTTACTTTTACCACAATCTTAACTGAACCACTCTCTCTGCTTCTGCTCACTGCCCTGTGGAATCAGGTAAAGCACAACTACACTGATGGCAGCGATTAATCTACTCGAATTCAATTTATACCCTTAGCTTTCTGCTAAGGGAAAAAAAATAATGTATTACAATGGCTGGTAAAAAGCCAAGTTATTAGTACAGAATAAAAGCTCTCTCAGGCAGGGTGGGTTTGCTTCTCTAGCTTTAGTGGATTTGTTTGTTTTTAACAGAGACATGCTGTAGACATAACAAATGAGCATTTTGGTGCGTCTATAGAAGTTAACACATCATTAAAAGAATTAATAAAAAGCATCAACCAAAGAAATTGACTGTCAGTCCTGTGACATTCGAACAGCATCAAAGACACCGCACAGAGGAAAACAGATGCAGAAGCAAATCACCACCTGTACAGATGTTTGCTGGCTGAGAGGCAGCCAAACCAAACACAGCAAGCTTAACACATACTTGCACCTTGGCTTCCATCACCTTTGTACAGTCCTGATGCAACAAGAGCTCTCATTTTTCTAATCAGTGAAAGATAATACAAATTAAAACATTAACAATCTAAGTAGCTAATCCAGGGGATTCTTTACCTTACAAAAATATTCTTCATATTTGCAAAGCTCTGCTTCCCCATGGACTGATCAGGATTAGGACAAACAGACAACTTGCATAGCAACACTTATTTTCATGTTCTTTTCTACAAGTCTTCTAAATGCATCTAGTATTAAGCAAAGCTTCTTTGTATTTAACATCACAACAGTATTACTGTAACCCACTGCTCCAAATCTTTTCTGTCAATATAAGTACTTGCCTATATACAAGCCTACCTATATGTAAATTGACAAGAGGACTTAGTTTCATTGTCAAAAGACACAACAGGGCCAGTTTTTAAGAACAACATTCTGTTTTGCAGGTGATACATTTCTACAGTTGAAGTGAAACAGTCATAAGCACAATGATAATATGCAATAAAGTAATAGGAAATACTTCAGCCTTTTTTGTCAAAAAAGGCCACTGATTTGAGAGATAGATAGGCAACAGCACCCACTTCAGCTGGGGAGAGGCACAGTGCCACCAGTGAACCAAAGCAACACAAAATGTGCATGCAATGGCTGCTAATGTCCTGCTACAAAAAGAGCAGTAATGTGCTTTTGTGGTACTATTTTTAAGTAGATTTAACATGGGACTGACAATGAATGTTTTCAGCATCCCAGAGGGCAGATGCAGTACCAAGTGGTTGTACGTACTTAGAAGCCTACCTCAGTCCTCCTCTAAACTCCACATATCTGACCAAAGACTAGCTGAATTTTGATAAGGAGTCTTCTGGGAACATAGTATATCCTGAATATTTGAAAATGAATTTTTAAATGTGCAACACAATTTACTTATAAAAATCAAACTGAAAGGAACTGACTGTTTTGTTCTAGAGAAAACAGAAGAGAGATCTATGCCCAAGTCACTGAGGGTTTTTTCCCCAAGAAGTTAATGACCAGTGTTCTATGGAGATACCGCTAAGAGCTGCCAGAAAGTAAACGCATTCTCGAGGATCCTGGTTCCTCTGCTGATGATCTTTATTCTTGATCTGTGAGATTATAAATCAATTGCTTTATTTTAACGCTAAAACATAGAACTACAAGTGCTTTCCAAAGTTAACAAATGGAATTACAAAATAAATTGCTTCTGAAGCATGTCTGGAAGCTTGGCTTGTGTTGAGGGTAGACCAGTGGGGAAAGAGAAAAGAGCAAGTATTTACCAGTTCTGCCACTGTATAAAGCCTTGCTACATCTGCATCCTGATGGTGCATGCAGTTGTTCTCTATCCCAGGAGGTCACACTGGAGTTAGAGAATACATACAGATGGGCAACTAAATTGATTAAAGTAATGAAGCAGCTGCCTTACCATAAGGATTATGAACAAGGTGACACTTGCTGGTGTTCAGTAAGTCACTTCCCACTAGAACTAGGAGGCACTCATCATAAGATCGATTTGGGACAGACAAGAGTTTCCCCACCCTCAGTTACACTTTAAAAACCACACAGACACTCTAAGTACATATTTCTGCAAGATGTAATGGTGGCTGAGTGAATACGAGAAACATAATCCATGAACAACTGATCCATACCATACATTGACAAAAATAAATGTGGATATACCCTTTAGTACACCCAATGAAATGATTGTGGATCATTTGATTGGGATCTCAATAAGACAACTCCACAAGCAGTGACTAGGCTGGCATGCTCTGTGGTCTTCTACAGGAACAGCATAGGGCCAGATGCTCTCCAACTCCTGAGGCACCTTACACTGTACTTGACATCGCAGCTTGAAGCACCCTAAGGGTTAGAGTGGAGGGGCACCCAGCCTAGCAAGCTTCTGTGAAAAACAGGTACATGCTGTATCTGTTCTTCCAAATCAGGATAAGGCAGCGGTTGCAATTAACTGCATTTGTCTTTAACTGCACCACTAATTACAATTAAAGGTCTGCAACCAATTACTCCTCTACCCTTTCCATATACACTCTACAAGTGCTACTATAATCACAAATGCCTCAACCCCAACTTGGTAATGACATCTGAGACCATAGGAGTTGCCATTTCCATGAAGCAGATGACTCAGTCCCTCTTAAGGGACTAAACATATGCATATTTTCCTCCCTGACAATACCAAAGCCTTCCAATTCTACTTCTACCTAATATGGTGCTGTTTCTGCTTCTCTAACCCTGACCCCTCTCTTGCAGTGGCCCCATATTTAATTGCAACATGGATATGCTGTTCTCAGTTTTGGGGGACTTAATTGGTGAAAGAGAGACAACAATGACAGTTTTTGCTTTTCACATGCATTTCCTTAAAGTCTTTCCCACTCCGTGCTGCAACTCCCTGCTCCCTGAAGTATGTCCTGTCACTTCTAAGAATCCCAAATCTTATGACTTATAGCCATTTCCAATGCCCATCTTGAAGCACTTAAACATTAGAAATTCAGGTTACAATCTGACACCATGGCCACCACTGCAGGTTGTTCAGCACCTGGGGTCAGTACAGAAATTGGTATTAATATCACACCTGAGAGACTGTTTTTATAGCAGACTGGTATTTTAAGGCAAAGTAATTAGTGTCACTAAGCATGCAAGAGCATACTAATTTGTAGTTTTTAAAAACAAAGCTATACGTAAGCATAAGAAGCTGCTATCACAGCACTCACATTTTGTGCTCTATCAGCTCAAAGTCTAGAAGCTGTCACATACAGAAGCTAAGGCTACAGAGACAAAACATGAAGTTCCAGAAAAAGCTTAGGGTCTTTTTTGGTTTTTTGTTGTTGGCTTTTTGTTTGTTTTTTAATAAAGTAACAGTTGCATTAGTTACTCCTTATGCCAGAGCACCACCTAAATGAAAGTCACTGTCACTATTTTAAAGTCCTTAACCTGTGCCACAGGGACAAGGACAGACAAGCACTGGTTGAATTTATTATTATTCAATTCAAACCCCTGTGCTGTAAGAGGTTTTCCAAAATATAAACTGAGCCAGCATACCATAAACCCATGCGGGTTACTGCAATCTCTACTCAAAAAGGGCCACTTAAAGAAAACCCCTTCAATTCTCTAGACTCTTATATGTATCAATTAAAACGTATAAACAAAACTCTCCTTAAGTACATTCTACCAGAGAGTGAACACCTTCATTCCTAACAATCATACTAATCTGAGTTCAATGTGACCCCCAGATTACCAGAAAAACTGCCAGATTTGTCCTCTAATCAAAGTAAAGTTACTTTGGCTACTATAATTATGACCTCTCAATGTATCAGATTCAAATCTAATGGAAGCCTAATGAAAACTGTGAGACAGAGGACCCCAAGCTATCTGAGTTTGATCCCATTTCTTGAAGTTGTTCTGGGTATTCCAGCTCCAGGTTCAGCAGCACCAGCTGCTGTGGAATGCACCACAGGTACCCTCCCCTGCGACCATACCTCCTCCAGGCTTCAAACTTTTGATGGGAATATGCTCTTCCTAAGCAAACCTCTATCTGAAGCATAAAGATAAGACACTAGAAAGCTCTGCATGTTGATTATCTTCAACCCTTTCACAGGTGGGATACAGGCAGGGAAGCGCATTGTCGCAGTTCATTGAAGCCTGCACTGCTCAGAGGACAGTCCTTAGCTCTGGGCTGCTTTGGGAGAACATTACTGCACCAGTCACGCTGCAGTCACACTTTCAAGAGCCTTCTTGCAGCCTCAGTAGCCTGGAGTTCTATTTTGTTCTGTTTGAAGAAAGGCATAAAAAAGGTACCACGTTGACAAAGTAATGTCATTAGACCTAGTTCTTGGTGCACTTCATGCTTACAAAAATCCTTTTAAGTGTAATGAAATGCCATCAGTTCCAACAGACCACTTAGCAAAACTCCTGTTCCATAAAGAGCTTGTTCAAAGGAGAGTATTAAATCTGAATGTAGGAGGTTTGGTGGGCTTAGATCCATCTCACAGCTCTGAAATCAAACCCAACAGAGCTACTTTCATGCTTTGTCATTGCTAGATAAAACAGAGTCAGTCTTTTTTTAAACCCAATGAGAGAATATCCTACAGTATGAGATTAATTGTGCTACCTGCAATAGTTCAACTTCCAGAGCCAGCATCCTCTCTACTTTGAGGGAAGCAAGTTAAAGTGACCCTGAACCTAATCTTCTCTAAATACAATCCAAAATCTCATAGGAAGCCATAGCAGACTTCTAGCTTTATCTGTAAGACTATAGCTAGAGACATCCTGTTCTACTGTATAAGGTTTTTTTTTTTAAATACATGTATTCAGGGAAATCTGGGTTAATTAGCACTAATGCTGAGAAAACCTGTAGGGAACTAGTGAATTTTGCAAGCAACTGAACATAAAGTGTATTGATAAAAAGCCGCTTTACTGCTAGGCGATGCTCTTCTGCATGCTGAAAAGATGATGGCAATCCCAGGGTTTATATGCCAGATACACAGAAGTACAATGAGCCAAAGATGCTGCAAACAGCTACCACGCAAGTTAATGAGGATTAGATTCAGTTTTTCCACAAACACCATTTAAAAAGCTAGAGTAAGGAAACATTAACTAAAAATGCCAGCAGTTAAATGCAGAATGTTTCTTATGACGCTATTTAAAATTCAAGCCAATTTATCAGCCTGCCCTCTACAATATTTTGGGTAACCTATCTACATTTTTAAACCAGGATCTGCCATTTTGCCCAGATGGGCCGATACACAGTAGGTTACAACAGCTCTGACAGTAGCAGGAGCACAGCATCAACATTACAAAATGCTACAGTGGAAAATGTTTTAAGTCTCAAAACATACCCAGCTGCCTTCTTTCTGCATTCAAGCTTGGGAAACATTGCCAGGAAGAAACACAGCAGCCTCTGCCCAAGCTGTATAAATAGCAGGCTTGAAAGATCAAATACTGCTCCACACTGAGTTGCAAGGTCGTCTGCACAGTGGTACCATCTTACCAGGTTTATGCCATTAAATAGGCAGGAACTCAGCTGTGATATACTGAAGCGCCTTTTAAATATAAGCCCATTCGAAAGCTTGCCTCCACATTCATTACTACACCAACAAGGATGTTATTTCTTCAAAATTGCACACAGAAGCTGCTGACAGAGCCACAGAGAGAAAGGAACAAGTACACCTGAAAGAGCTCAGTAGAGGACATCTCCATCAATATTAGAACTGTAAACAACACAGTCCATTCATAGGCTCCAATTCATGATTCCATGATTCTGACACGATTTAGCCATAGCAGCTGAAGACATTTGTCTCCAGATGACCACGTTGTCAGAGGTCCCATTTCTCAGAACAAACCACCACCCAGCACAGTGTCCCAGTACACAGCCTGCTGCCTTATTAACCCAAGCCTCCAAATTTGCCAGACATTGTCATTGGCTCTTTTGGCAGACACCTGACAACCCACAGCAGAGCACTGGGAGGGCCAGACGGGGACAGTAACCTCTTCAGACAATCCAAAAGACACTGCAAATCAGTGCAACTTTCATAAACACTATGTGTCTATGTCACAGATGAGGTGTCTTGAGAAGCAAAGAATAGGCTGGGGCAACTACCTCTGATGGTCTTGCTGCCTGGCAATGACAGAATGAGGTTAAACACCATCTGACACGCTTTTCATCCAACTGCCAAATGTGTTTCAGGAGATTGTTTTGATGGCATTTTGAATCTTTCCTGGTCAATATTCCATATGCTACCCCTAAACTACTATTTAGAAAAAAATAAAGGTACTTACGAATACTCTTAATTTCACACAGTCTCATACAGAGAAACTGTATTTCCACCTTCATTTGCACAAATGTATATACACACTTGTATATAAACCCATAAGAAAATGTCACTTCATAACTTATTCTACAAAACACCTATGCAGCATATAAATCCCAAACATCTTGGAGTCTGTATTTAGTAATACAAATATTAATAACCATTAGCTCTAGATAGCAAGGAAGGAAAAAAACAAAAATATCCAAATCCATGCTAGTGCTTTGCAGACAATGACCTTCTAGCAAATTCAGGCATTTCCAACAAACACGGCTGAAGAGTTGAAAGAACGTTGTAATAAGCTACAGAGATTCATGTTCTATCAATACCAGGTTTGCTTCTTCAAGCAGACACAGGAATTCACTGTATCAATACTCAACATTGAAAGAAAGCTACAGAACTGGTAGTGGGGTAGAAGAGGTGGGGAGGAGTTAAGGGAAAGCTGTCTTTGCCTTTTACCAACACTGTCAGCATGGAAGCTCTGCGTGTAAAATACTGTGAAACTACAGCCTTCATGTCTTGCAAGTCCAATTCCTGAGACCAAGACACAGCACTATTACCTGATGATAACCACTGTTACATGAGCATCAGGAGGGCAGCTACATGCAGCCTCACAGAAAAGATTTTTGTCCTGATAAGTCAAGGAGTGGATGCAATGATGCATGCTACCCTAAATATCAACCTCAGAGCACACTGCTAACAATACAGTACTCTTTTTAAAGTCCTGCACTTTCACAAAGCTTCTCTTGGTTTTACTAATAAATTCCCATTCTAATTAATACAATCTTGTTTGAATTGTAAGTGGGGGATCTTAAAATTCATTGGAAGTGAATTTCACTTTGCACTGTATGTGGCAAAGCCACATAAGGGCATTGCTTCTCCTTAAAACCTAAGGCCAGATGAAGATGGTTGGCAGAAAGAGAACAGAACCTCAAGTTTCTAACAAGCTGATCATGCAACTATCTCAAGAGTACAGTTCCCGGGACTTGGAGATCTCTAGTCCAATATCCTGCTCAGAGAGGGGGCAGCTCTTTGGTCAGACTACGCTGCTCAGGGCTTTCTCCAGCTAACTCTTGAATACCCCCGAGGATGAAGAAGCTTGCACAACCTCTTCGGGAAGCTCCATGCTGCAGCTGGTGACCACTACATGACATTTGCCAAGAAATGGAATTTGCTTATATAAACTGTACAAAGTTTCCTCAACATATTAAAAAACTCACAAAAAAGAAATAATTGTTTCATACTTAGGTTAAAAGCTGATTCCAAATTCATCAAAACATCGTTCAATACTTTTAACAGACCATTCATAAAAATGTACGAAGTTTAAATCAAAATGAAAAAAACCCAAAACAAACCCACATGTAATTATCTGCAAATGGAGACAGGTCTGAAGTATTAAGAGAAAAAAAGCTTCCTATTACCGTATAGTCTCAAGTTACGAGGAAAATAACCAAAATTAAAAATCAACATTCCACTGCTGGCCACGCAAATTCCATTCGTTAACTTATCAATTTTGAGCTATTTAAGTTTGATCCTTAAAAGTGAAAGCTTATATTGAAGGAAGAACACACACATCTCTCCACATCATAACTGCACTCACCAGGCTTACTTCTCAGGTGAAGACTAGAGATATGAACAGATACGCTTTTGTCTAGTTCCAGAGTTTCTTTTGGTACTAAGCACGCCATCTGAGGGCTATGTTACAGAGTTTAGATTGTCTCTGAAATGACATCTGTATGACCCTTCTGCTGGGTACCAGTCACATTTACCTTCTGCTCAAGGGGATCTAGACCACAATTATATACTAGGAAATGTATTGGTTCTGCACTACAGAGAAAAAGAAGAGAAAGTAAGGGAAATGCTCTGTACTTTGCTGTCACTAAACAAAACCTATTTCAGCCCCTGCCCACTTCTGGTCTATGGATCAAACATTAGACAAAATAAGGCAAGAACCACAAGAGAAACACAAACTTTAAGTAGGTTCAGGGCATTACATTTCAAGCTTCCTCAGCTACTCTGCAGTTCAAGTCTCTTTATTCAAGCATTTCTCTTTCCCTTCCAGTTGTCAGAACAGTCTAAGTAAGGCAGATCCATCCACAGTTTTGAGCTGCCACTTGTAAATAAGAGTCCATTTACAAAATGATTCATATAATAGGCTATAAGAAAAATTCAGCCCTTCTCATCTCTCATCTTCAAGGAACAGTGTGAAATGTAACCCTATGAAGGATAAACCCACTTATATTTCTTTCATTTCTCTTTACCACCAAGATAGAAGCACTGCTAGTCACAGACTTAATAAAATGGCTCATCTAACCCTAGCTAGCCCAGGGCATTAAAAATAAGATAGAACATCTCAATAAATACATGAAAAACATACTCCTAATGGATAGTTGTCCTTTTAAGCTCACCTTTGAAAAAAGGGTTTCAGGTCATGTTACTGAAAGGTCAACACAAAATACAGCCTTGAAACTGACTTAATTGTACTATTTGAATGTTAAGAGAAACCTCTACATTTCTTATTCATTACTTAGAAGCAATGGAGTAACAAGCAAGCAATAGGGGAGGGGAGAAATAATGGACCCCTCAAAAGATAGGATCCAATTTTTGAACTGGTTCAAGATTCAACAGATGATTTGAGTAAGGTTTCAATAGTCAAACCCCAAGTTGTTTCTTTCCCTCTCTGTAAGCACTACACCTTTAAATAGCTATCTTTTGGATAGTTAGCTACCCAAAACCCTTCGGATGTGATTTTGAGACCTTTCAGAGAAATGGTAAGCTAGCTTAGAAGAATCTGAAGTCCACACAGATGACAAAACACCACATCAATTGCCTCCAAGCATCAGGGCAAGCAAACTGAGACAGATGTACCCATGTTTCCACCACACCTGGGAACCACTCAGCAGGAGAACCAGCTTTCCTATAACTAGGTTTCAAAACAGACATCTTGCTGTAGCCCGTTCCTTGGATTTTTCAGTTCTTTTAAGATGAGAAACTGACACATTATTCTCCAAAGGCCTCTGACAGTGCAAAAGCAATTTTCTACATAAATCATTGTAATGCTAACACTGCAGTTTACAGACTCATCTTTAACAGAAAGCCTTTACATTTACTACCGCAGAAAGCAGAGAGAAGTTAAGCTCTGCCAGCTGCTCTGTGGGGGGATAATAAATGGAAAATATATTCCTTGGCCAATTCTAAAAAAAAAAAAAACCAAACCCAAAACAAAAAAAAAAAAAAACCAAACCCAAACCCAAAAAACCCAACAACAACAACAAAAAACCACCTTACTATACTTGTGAAAACCATGTAAATACTTTGTACTTAAGAAAACTGAGTGTATAACTCCCAACATTTAGTATACTGTTACACGTACATTCATATTGCAGATGTGCTGAAAGTCCCCCATTAAAGCAAAACTGAGCAATCTGAAATTTGCAAAGCCTTGAACTGAGCATCCTTCTCTGTTAATCTTTTTTCTCAAAGCAAATCTTGGAAGAAATAAAGTACTGAGGGGATCCAATTTCTGCTTGTGAGCACATTTCTAAGCAAGGTAGAGAAGATCTCCCTTACTGGGCTTACGACCATGCTGCTTGCACCTTTCCGTGTAGGCCCGTAAACCCGCGATAGAAATCGCACAGCTCTGGGCACCGGCCCCGCAGCGGTTCCCGATCCCCGCCCCGCAGCCCTCCGCTGCCGGCACCGCAGCCGACGGCTGCCATCGCGCGGATGCTGTACGGCCGCCGCAGCGCCGCCAGCCCAGCAAGGCGAGCGCCCTTCGGGCTGGGGAAACCGGGAACTGGGGAGGAGGGAATGGACCAAAGGGCAACCGCAGATTTCCCAAGTATTCCATTAGTTTTCACAGTAACATAGCATGCATAGTATTGTTTGTGGTCTTTTATTAGTCCTCAAGTCCAGACATTCATAAATATGCTTGTGGCAAGGCACTTAGCAGAGCAGTCCTGCTGCTCAGTTTCAGGTTTTCTCTGGCCTGCTTATATACTTAAAAAGACCCTTTAAATACTTTCCAAAAATATATGAGGATTCCTTACTTAACTTTACATTTGCTTTGCATTTAAATGCAGCTTGTCTTAACAGCAACAGCTAAACGGCAAGACTCTTTGTCATTTTACCAGCATTTCCTACAGCATGTCTCACCTTTAGAAATCAGTGCAGTGGACGAAGTAGTCAATAAAACTTTTCACAGCCTTTAAAAAATTAAAATAAAGCTTTTAAAGCACCCTAGTAATTAATTTGGCCCACCCATGGGTACTTAAAGCTGCTCTCTTCTATTATCTTAAGATGCCATCACCAAGACACACACCTCATTTAGCTTCACAGAATTTCTTTCTGAATTTGAGCCTATTAATTTGGATAAGGAACAGTGGTGAACAGAGAAGTACGCTAGCCAACACAATGTACGTAAACTCTTGATTAACAAATTCAGACTTCAAGCAAACTGTTTGGATAGCCAGGAGCTAACAAGAGCAGCAGCACATTCAGCAGCCCTGCTTTACCCAATCATCAAGGACATGCTCAGATGTGAACAGTCTTATTCAACCCACATATTAAACCCCCTAAAAATTTCTTAAATGCTTCGATAAATAAAAAGCATGAGCAGGGGAGAACATATAGTGGGAAGCCAGATTATCTTTCAGTTAAATAAATTTAACCACAGATTCTAGCACTGGCTTCGATGGAGGCCCCACTATCTTCACTTTAAGAACAGTAACACACATACTTCTCAAACATATTTCACCCAAGAATTATAATGCCTTCCAAACAGGACTGAGATTTACTGCCCTTCCAGCATTTTCTAACCAAATACCAAAAAAATGCTGCTTTTGCAGAATGTCAAGGAGAAGAAAGGGCAAAGGAGCAAAATCCAACCCATGCTGAAGTTGGTAGCTGAGGAAGTTTGTCTACATTGCAGTGAGATTCCCATCTGCATTTCATTGCAGCTAGTGTGAACCCAATCAGAGCAGGTTAAATATACGTCAGATCAGTGATTATTGTGTTCTGACCTCTGTGGCTAAGTCAGACATTATACATTCCTGCTACGTACTGCAGTAGTTAAGCAATCAATGTGGTTTTAAAAGTATGTATTCTGTGCTACACATGCATCCATTTCTTCACATAGTGCAAATTTCCTGGGGTATGTCAACAAATAATCAAGTTGTTCTGTCACTGTCTGAATGGTCCCTTCGTAAGGCATTAGATCAAGATTCAAAACCCAAGTTCAATTCATTGTGTCACTGTAATGTTTCTTTAAAGACATGAAGCATGGCCACTTTGGATCGTCTGTTCCCCTTGGATATACATATAAGATAGAGATGATAATACTTCTCTCCCTCAGAAGGTTGCTACGAATACATTTAAATTTGTGAAACATGCCTGTAAGAAGCTAACAGAGCCTGCGCATATGCCATGCTGAAAAGATTTACCAGTTAACATGTTGAATCATTTTTTCCACCACAACCACCTCCAAAAAAGCTACCACAAACTAAGTGCTTCAGGGTATGTTTCCACAGCTGCTGAAACCAGTTTAAGGTTAGGGCTGTTGGCAAGTCCCACGTGCTCTCTTAAGCCTGATCTCTAAGGGAGCTGGTTCATGGAGCTGAACAAGAGGAAACTAATTCTGTTGCAAGACAGTCAGTGGCATTTCACCCTTTAAGTGTCTAAACTGGTCCATAGGAAGCTCAGATGAGCTTCAGCAGCAGCACACAGGACATGACCACCCAGCATGGCAGGGGATACATAGCTGTTGCTGGCAAAAACTGAGCTGTCACGCTGGCTCTATCACAATCACCCCTCACTAGTATTCAGCACTGTAAACATAGCTTCTAATGCTCAGAAGTCTAAGAATACCAATTAAAAACTGCTGAACTTCTTAGTATTTGCTATTACAATTGGACCTACCAACAATATTTAAAAATACCACAGAACCTTAAAACTACCAACACCAAGCAAGATGGACATTTCCTAAAATGCCAGAACTTCATCACAACACAACTATACTAACATACAAAGGACTGTGCATACAACACACTTTGTGCTTTATTACAACAGCTGAAGATACTCAATGGCACCTCAGGGGTTCTGAATTCAGCCTTGATCAACACTAATGGGAATAAAAGGTATTACTACTGTACTTGAGTGCCTTCATAGATCAAAGATTATCACAATTTTGCAAAACTGCTTTTGGGAAACAAAGTGTTATGTATGCACAAACCATAACTTGTTGAATACAGGTTAGTAACTCAGCCTCAGGGCAGCCTGTATCAGCAAGACACACACAATCAGAGCCACACTATATCTTACCTGGATACTATGCTAGAACCATTGTAGAGGTCACTCGCATAAGACAGTGTTGCCAGAGGTCGGACAGAGTTGTAGCGTGTGAACTTGGAGAGACACTCCTGAAACTCATCCAGCTGGCTTGTGGTTCTGCTGTCATCTAGGGACAAGCAGCAGAATCAGGGAGGACAGAAACAAAGAAGATAAACTCAGCAGCAAACGAACAAAGAAAAGAAATAAATCAAGATGTAGTCTTCACGTGACACTATCTCTGCTTGTTGTCTGCGGTCAAAACCACATCTGCTCTCACCTCTAGCATTCCCTGAAGGCAACATGATTTTTCAGAGCACAAATTAAAGTCTTTCTACTGCAATGTTGGGTGAACTTACTGTGTTGAGAATCCGCCTAGAGATTACAAATGAGGCTTTCCTGGTAAACTCATTTATTTTATCCAAATTCAGAGCCCGTGAGCCACATAGCTATTAACAGGAAAAAATCTTTCTGCATGTCAAAATACACTGTCTATATGTATACAAAACATGTTTAATTTTTTTATGGAGGTGAAAATATATTCCTTTCCCTATACTTCTGTTACAATATGCCTACACTTGATGTCAGTTACATTCAAAATACTTTTACTAAAACATAGTTACTCCAAAAGCACAGAGCTAAGGGAGTTGTTTCTGGTCTGGAGAAGGAAGTCAAGCATGAAACTAGAAGACTCTCTGTACTATATGTTTTGTGAAAATCATGACCTTCAGCAGAAAGGGTGAAACTGTGCCAGCTTGAACAGCGGTAAATATTCTTTGGGAAACTAAGCAGTTTACTACAAAAGTTAAAACTAAATCACAGTATAGATAAAGTCATTCCTTGTTTTCCTCAGAAGTTCCAACTTTTCTCATTATAAACAGAATTTGCATTTAATGGTTTATATAAACCATTTTAAAATTATTATAGTGACACCACATGGGCAAGTCAGGGATCCCACTAAGATCATGGATCTGCAATCAAGCATTGGGTACAGCCTTCAGGCTCTGTAATAACCCCCAGAATTTGCAGCAATTTTCCCTGCTCTCCTCTAATGCTCCCACCCTCACTTCATCTTTTTTGCACCAGTGAAATGTAAGGAAAACTACAGTTATTGCTGCTCTTCCAGCACTAACACAGAGGACCTTGGTTTACAAGTAGTGCACACCTCATCTCCTCTTAAACTACAGTATCCACTGCAGCAGCATAGAAACCACATACAACTCACGCAGCTGAGATAAAATTCCACCCACCAGTTAAGATATTCTTAATCCACTCCCTTATTAGCAGCATCAAGAAATGACAAAAGTTCCCCTATTATAAAGTTTTGGAAATACAGAGGTGAAAAAAAGGAAGAAGTTGATCTATAAAGGCAAAATAGATCTGTGACTACTTGTGAAAAAACAGAATAATAATTTTTTGCACCCTAGCAATTCCCTGCCATGAGAAATTATGTGTCTCTACACTTGTACAGCATTTTGAAGTGTCCCTTTCATGCTACTTAATGTTCGATCGTACAAAGGAACAGTGAAGGCTAGTAATTAGCATGATTAAGGGTAAAAACATATGTTACCCTTGTCAGATGTACCAAAAGGGGCAAAATGAACAAAGTGCTACTCAAAATGAGAATCATCAGCACCTGACCACTACAGGAGACAGTGTTTTTCAAAGATGGTTTTCTCTTTTAACACTATGATAGGAACAAGTAACTGCTACTCTTTCATTTCCCCATTTAGGGATCAAGCACACAGTCCGCCTATTATTTATTCTGTATCTGTGCCTGGAAAACAATGTTATTTCTCAAGACATTTTCCTATCAGAGTGCAAGGCCATTTCATAATTAAGAGTTATATTTTGTCTCCATTCCCTATAGAACAGTCATAGGAACTTCATGTGAAAAGCTTTAAATCGACATCAAATCCTATTTAAATTAAATTTAAAACGCATCAAAAAGCAGGAATTACTTAAGAGAAGAAAGCTTAATCAAGTATCACAGGTTATCCCTGATTTAGGAAATAACCTGCATTTGCAAATCCTCGGTTCTTGGTGCAGCTGACACATATGACTACACAAAAACAGTTTCACTGCATTTATATTTATAGTTCCAATTATGAAGATAGATGTCTTTTACAAGGGAATGCTGGGAAGAACCCCATTTGTTATCCTTGCTTAATAAGTATTATTTTAACATAAGCAAATACGCATCACCAAAATAGCACAGCATGAAAACATGTCAGTGTAAAGTACTGTATTCTATAAAGCATTCACTGGCACTTCAAAGGAAGCTGGCTGGTCATATCCAACCAGCTTCTCCATTCTTGGAGCTACTGCAGCACCCTCCCAACATGCTGCATTCCTTTTTAAAATCATTTTGATGTGCATGATGAGAACTGAGCCAGTCACTGCTCTGAAGCAGGTAGTAGATGCAGACATATCTAAAAGCAAGCTCCTGCAAAACATGCTGCAGCCTTTAAGGCCAACTTTTTTATAATAATAATAAAAAACACCCCCCCCCAAAAAATTAAAAATCAAAAACCAAACCAAACAAGACTCACACGAAAACCCAAAGCTCATTTAAAGTGAATAAAACAAGCTAAATTTATAGAGAAAAAAACCAAAACAAACAAAAAAAAATAATCAGGGAATTCTATCCTAGCTTTCTCCCTGTTCTATGTGTCCTGCAAGGTTGGCCCTTAGCTTGCAAGGCTAGAAGCACAGATACTCTACTGCAGCAACATCTGCCTGATTCCCCCTTGTCCCTAGTGGGTTTCTTCCGTCCACTGAGGGCTGGCTCCTCTCTGCTCTTTGCTCTCCACATTGGCTGGAACTCAATGATGCAAATATCCTGCCTGTCACAGCCCTTTGCCTGAAGCTTTTTTCCCCAAAGCTCATTTCTTCCCCAAAGGGGCCACAGAGCAACCCTCCTCACCATCAAGAGACATTAATTTGACCCAGTTGTTTCTTAAGAAAATCCTGCCATGCAATTAAGAACCATCCATCCACTAGGTAACAATGACAAGCTGCTGTCACACTGTTACTCAATTATGAATGAGACAATCTAGGCAACTGTGAAAACGGCTTCTAATTCCACAAAACAAGCCTTAAATCTGAGGTGTGTCCCATGGGACCACAATGCTACTGCACACTCAACTTTTATATTCCAAGTCATTTGTTAACCAAGACTCAATCTAGACAACATAGAGAACAACCTTCAAGTGTCCTCTTGCATGTTAAATACAAGAGAATGTACCAATTTATGTTCATACCTCTGTAGTATTTCAATAGCAATGTTTAACCGCTGTGTTTACACCACAACAGAAAGACAACCCAACCACTGCTTTCAAACATTTGCATCCTCAGAATGAGCATCAATGAAACAGTTTATTGTGAGTTATGCCCTTCACAGTGGAGGATGTCAGAGCAAAACGTGTCCCTCTAAAGTAACAGGATTAAATTTTCTAAAGTTAGCAACTTCAAAGACTGGTTAAGAAAAGCAAGACTGGATGATTTGAGTAACACAAAAATTATGCATAGCAACATTCCCATGCATACAAGAAGAGAAAGCTGCTCTTTCAAAAGCAAGTCTTTTCTGAGGACTGGGTATTGTAAGAGGTAACTGATGTCAGAAGTTGAACACATGCAAGAGGAACTCACCTGAGACACGTGTCATCCTGGTGGAAAAATAGCACTGCTCTAGGTCCTCAAAATGAGCTGTGAGACGCTTGCGCCGTGAGGCTAGCGTGCTGTTATACCACGGCTGCTTTTTGGTCTGAATGGAAGAGAAAGAACACTTCAGAAAGGTAAAGTCAGGCCCAGGTTTCATTTCAATAGATTTTATTAAATTATAAGCAATTTATATGTGAAGGGTTAGAAGTGTAAAACAACAAATTAAAATCTTGCCATACCAACAGTTATTCTCACAGTCCTATGCTGCACCCTTTTAACCTGACAAACAAGAAAGAGCTGCTTTTAGACAGTTCTTGTTTCTTGAACTTTTGCAAATTTACTGATTCTGGCCTTACATGCAAGACACAGCAGCAACCCTTGGGGAGTCACATCTTGCATTTATTATACAATTAGCATCAGAAGTCAAAGATATCAGGCTTTTGGCTTCATAAATCAGACTGTACAACAAATAATTCCTAGATCCCTATCAGACAGCTCATTAAAAAGAGGTGTTTATTTTAAATAGCTACTAAATTCTTTAGAAGCAAGTCAGTAACTCTCCATAAAGCTAAGCAAATAAGGATAGAAGCAGAAGACGCCATGAAGTTCAAAGGCTAATTGAAAAGAAGCCCATGAAACTCATCTGTAAAGCCATTTTCCAGCTTACTCCAGCAGTGAGAGGTAGAAGCAAAGGATTGAAACTACAAGCAAACCAGAAAATAGAGTACTTCCTGTTTTAATCACTAGTAAGGAAAAGAAACAAATTCCTCTATTACAAGAATCATAAAGAGTACCTTACTTTAAATTTCAGAAGCATCACATATTGCATACTCCAAGATAATGGGGAAATTTTGAGAGATTAAGGAGATGATGGTTCTCAAACGGACAACAGCCCTGACCACATATAAGGCCTGTAATGCCACTCAGTAACGCAATCAAAATCCACTCTGTGTACACTCCCACTCAATCCACACAGGAGAACAGACTGCCCTCACTAAAGCCATCAAGCAATTCAACAAGAACAAACTAAGATTACAGCCCACTCAAATTCTGCTTATACCTTTACAAACAGTATCTAACATCTTAGGGGAAAAAACAAACCCAAAGCAATGAAACCTGCAGATGCCACCTCCTGTGTGAGGCCCTTGGCTATACACTGACATCATGAGTTACACTTGCGCATTGACAGCACCTATGGCCTATGCAGCTTGCTTCATCTCAAAACCAATTCCAATTTCAACATGCAACTAGAATGCTGGACTCCTACATCAACACCTTTTAACTGCAATGTTCTAAAATTTTACGGCTTTACGAAATGCTTAAATGAACACTTTTATAGCATCTTCCTATTAATTTTTTGCACCAGCCTACAAAGGGTCCAGCATCTCTCATCACATCAGGAGTGACTAGGGTTCAAGATGACTTCGAGCATCCCTTGCAGTCACTTCAGTCTCAAGACAAGCCATCTGCAACATGATGAGCAACATAACCCAGGCTTGAGTCTGATCTGCAGATAAGACCAATCCACATCAAAATGGAATCAATCATGGTAAGTATTTGCCTGCTGTGTGATTACTTGCTGGGTCTCCAGAGAAAGATATCCCCTGTCTCAAGCTGCCACATGGCAACCCAGCTGTGCTGGGAGTCATTCTGCAATAGCCCATTGTCATCATAGTCTCCACAGCTAAGCACTTTAAACTACTCATGTTTTATCAAAACACACATTCAGTTTCTATGGCTCCTGCTCCCTCGCTACTTGTTAAGCAATGCTGGGAAACAGGAAGAGAAAAAAAATAAGGGAAAAGAGAGAAAATATACCCAAGCAATTTTTATTCAACTGCTAAAATGACTATGATTGGCCTAGCTGAGGACATCAGTTCAGACTGCTCTGCTATCCAGACTGATTTTACTGTCTGAACTTTATCAGGTGCTCTAAAGAGTTCAACAACTGCAGAAAAGCTTCATAGCTACACAAAAGCTCTTCATTTCTAGCAAAGAAAGGTACTGCCCCAAATACTAACTGCAGAATTTCCCATGCCTATGTGACTTGCCCACTATTTACTTTGGAAGGTCTGCTTCTGGAAGAAAACTGTCCTGTAGCTTTGCAGGATATAAACTGTTCCCTAAGAACAAGTTTGTGAGCAATACACAAAGTTATTGACAAGGCAAATTACCTGTCTATCAAAGTATAGCCAGTAGTGCCCAACCTAAGCACAATTGAGTCTGTATTCTTAGAACTGTTTTTACGATAAAGTCTTTCTGAAAATAGACTACCCTCAAATGACGTGTTTAAATTTAAAGAGTTCTTTCAACTCCTCATCCAAACATATTAAAATCAAAAATTTGTACTACAGTGCAAATCTTGCACTCTTGACAACAAAAAACTGAATTTGAAGACAAAAAATACTCATATAAATAAGGCTGTCATACAGAATGACTAGAAAGTCTAGGTTGATGTTTTTGCGTGCCTACCAGCAGCATAGCTATGTTATTAATTTTGCCTTTGAAATGGAAAGGTACCAAAGACAAGTGGTGTCACTGGAAAACAAACACACTGTACTGTATCAGAGTCCTGAACATAAAATCTCCACCTGCATTTTACCTGCCCTCTGAAGTGAGGTATTTCTTTGTTCAAGCAAAAACCTCCCAAGACCACAGCAGCAGGAACAAGCACTTTTCACACAGACTAGAGATGGAATTTTCTAATTACCAATTAGTTACACAGCTGCAGACACCAAAACCTACACACACACATATATGCGTATCAGCCCAAAATTCAGGTGTCTATTTCTTTACATCAGATACTCCAACAAATAAGACCCAAAAACATTTCTACATGTTAATTTACCCTTTTGACTGCCTTTAAATGTACTAATTTGATACTGCTGTGTGCCATGAATGGTCCACCACAACCAGAGAGCACCAAAAGTACCAGCTGGCCCATAACCAACACTCCATGTGTCCGAAACTGTTTAACCTTTTTGAAACTGAGCTGTGTATCAGTAACATCTTCCCAGCCCAGATGAATCACTCTGAGCCTCAAAACTACAGCAGTGCTGTTTGGTATTCGGTAGGCTCTGCGATCAGTTGGTTTGGAGGCTGCCTGCCAGACAGCTTCACTGTATATACAACTTTTTACCTTCTATGTGGCTTTATAACAGTTTGTAAAGCACTAGTGAGGCCAAACTACAAAATGAGTGTATATTTGGAGAATGAGTGTTTGTTGTTTTTTTTTTGGACATTCAAGCTGGATCCAAAGCTATTTAACTCAATGCAAAGAGTAAGGGATTTACCTTCCATCCCAAAAGCTGCCCACTTGAGAAAAGAGCTGAAGAGGAAAAAAAAAAAAAGAAAAAAAGAAAATAAAAGGAAAAAAATTCCCTCTTCCAGCTTCGGGAACAAAGTTGGATGTCTGAATATATTACAACAGATTTCTCTAATAGCATCAGTGTAGACATAATCATGCACAGTCATTCCTTTAGCTGTAGTCTTGGCTTCAGTTTGCCCATATAACCAGTTAAAAGCCTTTGCAAGAGTTGAGTTGACAAGTACCCTGCAGATTTGTGCCTAAGCTCTGACATTTGTGTCTAACCTCCACACTCACTCTCTCAGCCTGCTGTGCACACACACATATATTACCTTACCTGAGAACTGCCACTGAAGCCTGGAGCCTGGCTATACTCCGTGGAGTCAATAATACTACTGCAAAACCAAAAGAAATAGTCTGTTTAAATCACTGTACAACCATCCTTTATATTTTTTAAACCTGTTTTCTATTTCCCCTTTATATCCTGCAGCATGCTTGCCTTTGAAAACCATTTTACAGACATGGAACTCAAGGTTATTTTTTTGTTTCTGGGGGTTTGGGATGGATTTTTTCATTCAGGGATCTCCTAGAGCAGCGTACTGCCACACACAGCTATGTGTAGTGCAATCCAATAATTCCTAAATAGAATGCAAAAGTGTATCTTTTGTATTAAATATGCTGGATAAGACATTCTGGAAATAACATGCCACCATTGCTTTTCAGTTCCTTTAAAAAAAGTTTAATGCCATGGCATATGAAACAGCACTGTGAAAAGCTAGAGGAAGCATCTTAAAACAGACACTAGTATTCCAGACATCTCTGAAGACACATAAAGGAGACAAGTAATGAAATACACAAATTAACTAAAGAAATACAGACAGCCAGGATTTCCATTATTAGAAAATGCTACACCATATACAGCTACATAGTGTATAGAATGACAGAACACCTTAAATCAGTGTTTTCAAAACATAGCACACATGCACAATTCAAGAGATTTAACTTTAAAAACTGCAAAAGGATCTACTGCTACAAGAAGAAGACAAGTGGTTTGGCGTTCTTGCACATATGTGCAAAATACTTAGCTCTCACAAGGCTCAAGAGCCAGATTAAGCACCTTTATCAATCAAATTTAACATACTTTTAGGACAAATGAAGGTTAGTACACAAGAAAACCACTTTATGCAGAACACATTACAGACATCATCGTGATTTGTTTCTAAAAATCTGTGTAACTTACTTGCTACTTCTATGTTGTTTGGCTTGGACAGAAAGAAACTATTTGGGTTTGTTCTCAGTCTTAGTTATGAGATAACCTTAGATTTAAGTATTGCTTGGGAAAGCTGAGGGTTTCCTTAAAAAGCTGGCAGAACACTGCTATAGGTCCTGGTTTTGTAAAATATGATTGCACCTACTGATGCTTAGTTAATAGCTAGCAGAACTGATGCCTACACCTGACATTCTTGGTCATAAAACACGTGATTTGACTGAAATGCTGGTCAGGGCACCTGTAAATTTAGAATGATGAAAAAAATGTTACTAGTACTGAAATATTTCCCTGAGCATTTTAAAGTTCCCCTGGAAGTGGAGGGAAGTAGAAACAGAAGATGAGAGATTATTTTTAAAATCTCATTAGTGGTTAACTTGTAAGATGTGATTGATGGAGCTTCTCTTACAGGCAAGACAAAAGCTGCAAACCGAGAAAATCTGAGGAACAAAAATCATTATTTGCTGCGAGCTACTGCAAGGGAGAAAACAGCAGAGCTGTTTCAGGCACGGCAAGGGACAATGAACTTTATTTTAGAATGTGGCCACATGAAATAATGAAACACATACAGCAGATCCTGCTAGGAACAGCATGAATAACACGCTCAGCTGGAAAGCAATGAAAAAGTACTCTAACTTTAAGACAGGTACAGTGGCAATTAACAGCAAAACACACAAACTCACAGCACCTGTTATGATTTTGCTGCAGGTTCTCTGGTGATATAAAGCCTTTTAGAATGCAGATGTCACCTCCCTAACCAGAACACAAATTCAAAGTAATTTCTGTGAGGTGACAGTAGCTGACTTGACTGCCATATGCATGAATGTTTTTCCTTTTAAAAACAGGCAGCAAATAATCAGAAAATTACAAAAGTGCCCTCTCAATTCTTTGTAAAAAGCTGTAATATTAGGTTCAATTAGGAAATTCAGCCGCACTAACACAACATATTTAAAAACCTTCAACAACACCACAGCAACTTGCAGACTATAAACCCCATTGGTTGTACCCTTACAGGGCTGGGAGGTAGTAATTACAATAAATGGAGGGGAAGGAGATCAGGATTATGATAACTGAATTAGAGTTACCAAGCAACTAATTCTTACATCAGAATCTTTCCCCAGAAACTCCTATTACAGTGACAGTTCATTATTGCTATTACTCCTGCACATCTACTCACCAAGAAGTTGCTTATTTGTATCTCCTGCTTGCACTGCTTACTGGTAGCAAAAATAGCTCATGCGCCTGTTCAGAAAAAGCCTACACAGAACTATTTGTTCTTTTCCCTTATTCTTCCCCTCTTGTTCTCTATTAGTATACAAACCCAGCAAACTGCAACACTGTAAACAAGTGCTGCTCTATTACCCAATGCAATATTTCACCATACCCTGTACAAGTGTAACAGAAAACACATGTCTCTTGAAGCCAAGAAGGTATCGAACATGATAGGCATGCTTGTTTTTTTGCTAAAGAACTTATGAAAGAAGATGGGGGAGACACAGCAATTTCACATTTTGAAGATGTTAAGAGTGTATGTGGGAAAAAGCTACAATGAAAAGAAACAGAATTAATGAAGCAATCCTGTGATTTAGAGGAAGTAGATGAATAAGGGCAAGTCACTAGAGACCGGGTAAAACCGAAATCCAAAGAAATCTATTTTCTTAAACTTTCAAAAGCTAAAGAGATTTTCTTCATCTCAGCACAGGTCTGTGATAACCTTTTGCTGTAAGACACAAGTAAAATTTTATACAATTTTATTTAATTAGCAGGGTGTTATGCATGTGAACAAGTTATATTCCAGTTTAAACGTACCATTTTAAGTCACTGACAAATAAAATGGTCTCTGCAAGTTTAGTAACATTTTAACATGGAAGTAAACCAAGTAATTACTTGAATTACACAAAAATCCTGTCAGGATAGGGCAGCGACATAAGTTAGAGTCCAGTAACAACTGATGCCTGTTCAAACACTTCCTTCACATAATTTTATCTTTAAGCACTCAAGACTACTTCTCAATGCAGGAATGGCATTGGGAAACAGAGAAGGGGTCTTCTCAAGCCAAGAGAAAAAGGCAACCCCTAGAAAATTCCTGAATATCCTACTGTACCACACCCCTGGCATACTGTACCAGAGGAAAACCCCAGAAGTTCAAGAATTAGCTGAGACGGCATCAGGCAAGTTTTAAGATGATCAGGCAGGAAATAGAGCCCATGGTCCTCGCACCTGCCATAGTCTACATCGCCACTATCTCCCAGTAGACCTCAAGCACATCACAAATCCAAGGTCAGAATATTTTGGACACTATGTTATACCTTCAAAATCAAGAACTGAGAATATTTCATGTCCAAGGGTTAATCAAACAGGCATAAAGTAACAATAAGAAATTCTCAGTAGACTGAAAACAGTGTAGGTTTCGCCCAGCAGATTTGTTTCTCCCAACTCTTTCACCAAAATTCTTGGGCCTAAAGCATTATTCCAGCCAATAAAGTTCTTGGGGAGCTTGTTTGTTAGCTTGGCTCAAGTAATACAGATACGTTTCTATTCATAAATACAATCTTCCATTGAAAAAAAAGGAAAGGTTTCTAGGCCTGAAGGTGTTGAACATGTAACAAATTTAGCCCAACCAGCACTCAAGCCTTCCCCAAGCACCAGTACCATGAAGCAAACAACAAGCAATCTATTCAATAGCCAATAACCAGGAAACTAATAGAACCTGACATGAAACTCATCAGCTTCACAAAATTGCTTCTTGGTAACCCACATCAAAAAACACACTTGCACCCAAAAAAATTAAACAGTGAATTGCTGAATAACAAACACTATTCCTGTCCTTTCCCTCAGGGCCATACTTCTTTCTTCATAGAAACATGAGAGATTGTGGTCTCAGTGTTCAGAAACAGCATCTTGTGAGAAATCGCAGCCAGTATTGCTAGGCTCCTTACCAAGGTACCTCAATCTTTGTAGTGGAAGAAACCTGACCATTTTCTCTTACTTCTGGCCTATCAGGTTAGAGCTGCTAACTGCAGAGAAGGTAACAGTATAATTGTGTAACAGAAGTCAACAGCTTAGAAAACTCCACTATTAAGAAGTAGGAGAGAAGATCATTTAATAACGTAACTTAACCCTGTGAAAATTAAGACCTTTCTTATGCCAAGAAGAACTGCATAACATTCAGAAAATGTAGCATGCATTTAACAGTAACATTTCTTCCCATAGAGAAAAGACTTATGATCGAAGTTACCTAATCGATGCTACACTTAAAACCATGTGGTTTAGAAGAGACTTTGTCCAGACTCAGATGGCTTTTTCTTCACTGCTTTGTTCACAGCAAGTTTATACGGTCAAAAAAAGAACAAGAAAATATTGTACAACATTCAAAAAACAGTTCTGCTTGTGCTTTGGCCATGGCACAGAGAGGACTAGCAAGTACAGTGCAACATGTACAGCTTGAAATCCAAGTTCTGAGTTGCAAGCTCCATACCTGTGTGAAGGTGAGGGAGCCTCAAACTGCGGCACCGTACTGTCCTCACTGACTGGGGAGTACAAGCCACTCATCTCCTGAAACAGAAAGTCATATCACAGCAAAGCTGACATAACATGAATAGTAGGCACTGTCTTATATTCGGTATTCACATAACTTGTTTTTCTAAGCAGATGACTGACTGTATCTACTTTTATTCAACACTGACCTAGAAGTCTTTACTGCAGCTGAAGAAACACTGGGGCTTGATCTCCCCACCTTTTCATTCCAACCACATTTCAGAAATCTTACAACTACAGTGCTTTTTGCCCCAAAAGAGGCAGTTCTGGAGCTTATACTCAAAAAAAAAAAAAATTATTTTAGTTACCATCCAATTGTCTCTAATCCAGCACGTCCCTTAACTACAGCAGAACAAAAAAGCTGTAACTACATTTTTGAGATACGTAAAAATGTATCTAATAGCCTGCGCAGCTGGAAAGTAATGTTGGATATAGGTCATGGCAAGAACAGCCACAAGATGACAGGACAAAGGTGGTATCATGGATGATACCAGACTTAAAAGAATATCAGTCTTCTGTGGGGCAAGTGCAAAAGAAATAAACTTTGTACATAAACCTGGCTTTGCACTGCCAGACTAAATCAGTGTTGTGCACCCAGTATGAGACTACCTTTCATCTGTTTGAGAAATGGAAGCTATACAGGATGCTGCAGGTCATTAGTTGTGGGAGGGGGAGCAAAACCGTTCCAGGACATTACTGGTGCTTTTCAAATTCCCACCAGGTGCCCATTAGGTTTTAGGTAGAAAGCAGGATATTTGTGACAAGACAGATCCCAGGCTTTAAAGGTCAGAACCAAGGTCACTATCACACACCAGAAACATACCCCAGGTGCAATCCATTGAAGTGCTTGATTAAAAAGCATAAAAGTAGACAGCTAGATATTCTTTGAGGGATCCCACAGCTTCAGGGATAACTTCTCTTAGACCTGAAGACCTATTTCACCAGTCTCAAGGAAACGTGCTAAGATGTATTTTTCTCCTCAAGAGCCAAGAAATATTTAGGAAATAGGTCTGAAAAATGTTATCTACCAACATACAACTGGCATAGCTATCAGCTAGAGGGAAGATCCTGCAGTTATCAGTTCTATTGGTATTTTGATAATTCATCAGCAGGCATATAAATTGGAAGTGAAGAAATCAAAGAGGCTTTTTGGGCAGCAGTTGGAAGCTTGTACTAACTGCTTGAGACAAGCAAGGAGAGCGAAGCAGACCTCCAAACTGATCCCAAGAAGTTTAAGAGAATGCTGTTTTCAGAAGAAGCAGTTTGATGCATTCCAAACATCAGCTTCCTACTCCTAAATCAAAACACTAGTATGATTAGAGGACCAAGGTGGAATTTAGACTCAATAAGGACAGAAGAATAGAGCTGATGGGTTTACAATGATGGCTGCATACAAAGAGTTGTGATCAGTGGCTCAATGTCCAGCTGGAGACCAGTAACATGGTGTCCATCAGGGATCACTGTTGGGACCAGTCTTGTTCAACATCTTTGTCTCTGACATGGACAGTGGGATTGAGTGCACCCTCAGCAAGTTTGCTGATGACATCAAGCTGTGTCATTTGGTGAATGCTCCATCACTGGTGGTGTTCAAGGCCAGGTTGGACAGAGCCTTGGGTGGCATGGTTTAGTGTGAGGTGTCCCTGGCCACGGCAGGAGGGTTGGAACTAGATGATCTTAAGGTCCTTTCCAACCCTAGCTATTCTATGATCCTATGATTCTATGATCAAGGGTGAACAATGGAAAAACAGGATAATGATCAGGTGGCCCATGCTCATAGGAAATTAGTGACTGAGTGCCAAAACTGCAGATAAATGACAGATGACAGGATATTGCTAAAGAATGTTGTAGTAATAACATAAATTCTCTGAAGATCAGAGAAGGAAAGCTTGTCCGAAATACCATCATAAGAAAATCTAAGAGTTAATAACATTTTGGGAGTTTTTACTATATTGCTGCATCTAGAAATGCAGATTTAAGGTCTGTTCCAACATGAAGAGGAGAGAGATTTCTGCATTTTCACATGCACTGTGAACAACATTATCAATATCAGAGAATGAAAAACAAAAGAAAGATTCTGTGTAAACCAGTTTTTTACAAGTGCTTTTTCCACACCAAACCAGGGTGTGGTGTAGAGCCTAGTAGTTCTGTTTAGTTGCATATGCTGTCAAAATTTGTAAATCTGGGATTTACATCTCTGTAGAGATAGGTTGCAGGTAAAGATTGCTGAATTTCTATACACATCTACATATACTCCATTGAAGTCCAGATCTAACTGCCTTAAGTTGATCCATATTGTGTGTACCAGTCAGTGATAAAATATAATTTTTCGGTGACATTTGCTAATTTTGGGGTGATATTAGTTGGTCCTTTGAAGAGTATTCAGTATCAGAAGCTCTTCAGATGGAGGTTAGCATCACCTCCCTTACAGTAGTTGTTTGTGGGTTAATCTTTATGAGTTTATGGCAGGAGAAATAAGGGAAATGCTTGCTTCAGCACTAGTTGGGCTAGGAAAGTTGTGAGAAGTGATGGGACTGGTTTCTGCTCCATGTGAAATTAAAGCTCATTGGTTCACACTGCATTAACTTGCTTCATTCTCAGGAGCTTCTACAGTCTCTGGATTTAAAAGAAAAACAGACAAACAAACAAAAAAGAAAATGCACCAGACTGATATTGAATTCCAGAAATTGGCTCAAGG